>MU712576.1:0-32294 GCA_026770625.1 Nicotiana glauca
ATATTGGGATTGATTTTGTAATTAAAGTTTCTATTAAATCTGAAAGTGGGTTAAAATTGTAATTTCATGCAACTTCGTTTTAAAATACCAAATGGACTTGTAAAATTATGCAAAAATTATGTAAATTATGTTTTGATGTAGACGTAAGAATAAAATAAACTATTCTCCAAAATGGCAAGTTTTGGGAATAATTATTGGGATTTATGGTGTAAAAATAGGCCATAAATTAGTTTAAAAATCCTTTCAAAATGCCAAAATCTTTTGGGATGCTCATATATGCATACATATGCTATTTTGAAAGTATTTTGAGTATAAAAGATATATGGGGAAAAATTGGGTATCAACATTACTTACACCATTATATTGGGGAAACTTAACCAACAACGTTCAAGACATGTTAATCACAAGGATCCATGAAATAGGCCACCTTGCCTTAACACCTATGAAACAACCAAAATTCAAAAACAGTTCACGTGAATAACACATACCAATTTCTCGTACTCCAAACAAGGTGACTTTACAAAGGTTAAAGTTAGCCATATATACCTCAAATTCGCCCCTTAATGATACTACAATGTTCCAATACACTTAAGCAATTTCAATCTATAATACAACATTCAATAGGACCAATATTTGTAACAAATTCCATAACTTATGCCATTTATGCATATTATCAAACACCTTGTAGGTATAAATCTTTTCAGATCATAACCATAGTATTAGATCATCCATCTATCACCATTAACTAACAATTTATTCCACCATCATTCCTCACCAATTTATAACTTCCAACAACATATGTATGATCATCCATTCATACCCAACCAACAATTCATATCAAATAATCACCCTTTCAATCTCTACAATAATTATATATTTATATAGGGAACTTATGGCTTCCAATCACTACACCAAGAGTTCTAACACTTAATTAATACTCATATTCCCATAATGTATCCATATATGTAAGTCTAACGTGTAAGATTTACCTTTTGGAAGAATTCTTGCAAAACCCTCCTTTGAGTTCTTGAAGGAATTTCTTGAAAATCCATGTGTTTTATGAGAAGATTTCATCAATACTAGTGTAGGAATGATGGAATTTCACACCAAGATAATGGAGATTACTTACCTTGAAGATTGGGGGAGTTGAAGGTCTTGAGAGGGTGAAAGAAGAACCCTAAGTTCGTCCATTTCAACTCCGAAATGAGCATTATAGGCTGTTTCGGGCGCCACAGGTGGCGCTGGGCGCTGTCTGTGGCGCTGATTCCAGTAGCTCAAACATTCCCGGCGCCACGGCTAGCACCCGGCGCTACCCAAGGCACTGGCAATGGAAGGAACGCAAAAATGGTCATAACTTTCTGTATACACCTCCAAATGATCAACGGTTTGTTGCGTTGGAACTAGACTCAAAGGGCTTTAATTTGATAGGTTGTGAATCCCATAACTCCTTATATACACAAAGATATGCTCGTCCAAAGTGAGGGCTTGTGCAAACTCATTTGAAATCTTAGCCTATTATGAAATCTTCCAACTTGGCTTAGACTTAGGCTTCCCTTTGGACCTCACATCACTTATTTCATGACTTATACACTTATTTACATATCCAATTGATATCCATTATATCATTAGTCCTCGTTTTCACGCAAAATAAAATAATTAGCCTACCTTGGTACCTCGAAATCTTAAATTACTTAGCAAAACTTTTCCGGTGCTTTACACTCTCACTCGATCAAGAATCTCAAATGGGTGAATAAACCTAGGGCTAAGCTTGCTCTTCTTCCCAAATCTCATCATGCCCTTCATAGGCGACACTCGAAGCAATACACGCTCACCGACCATGAATGCCAAATCACGAACCTTAGGGTCGGCATAACTCCTTTACCTGGACTGAGCTGTACGAAGCCTATCCTGAATGATCCTAATCTTGTCTAAGACATCCTGCACTGATCCGTACCCAACAACCGAGCCTCCTCCAGCTCAAACCATCCAACCGGCGACTGACACTGCCTACCATATAAAACCTCATAAGAAGCCATCTGGATACTCGACTGGTAGTTATTGTTGTTGTAGGAAAACTCCGCTAAAGGCAAGAACTAATCCCACGATCCTCCAAAGTCAATGACGCAAGCTCGGATTATATCATCCAAAATCTAAATAGTCCACTCGGACTGCTCGTCCATCTGAGGATGAAACGTTGTGCTCATCTCAACCTGTGAGCCCAACTCTTACTGAACTGCTCTCTAAAAATATGAGGTAAACTACGTACCTCGATCTGAGATTATAGACACGAGCACACCATGAAGACAAACAATATCCCAGATATAGATCTCAGCTAACCTCTCGGAAAAATAGGAGACTAACACAAGAATGAAATGTGCTGACTTGGTCAGCCTATCAACAATAACCCACACTGCATCAAACTTTCTCTGAGTCCGTGGGACTCCAACAACGAAGTCCATAGTGATACGCTCTCACTTCCACTCAAGTATCTCAATCTTCTAGAACACAACACCAGGCCTCTGATGCTCGTACTTAACCTACTGACAATTCAAACACTGAGCCACATATTCAACAATATCCTTCTTTATTTTTCTCCACCAATAATGCTGCCGCAAATCCTGATACATTTTGGCGGCACCTGGATTAGAGTACCAGGAATTATGGGTCTCATCTTGAATCAACTCTCGAAGTCTATCCACATTAGGCACACAAATACGACTCTGCATCCTCAAAACACCATCATCTCCTAGTGTGAACTACTTGACATCTCCGTGCTGCACCATGTCTCTGAGGACACTTAAATGAGGATCATCATACGGCCAATCTCGGATACGCTCTAATAAAGAAGAACGAGCGACTGTGCAAGCTAGCATACGGCTGGGATTAGAAACATCCAACCTCACGAACTGATTGGCCAAAGCCTGAACATCCAAAGCAAACAGCCTCTCACCGACCGAAATATAAGCAAGACTGCCCATACTGGCTGACTTCCTACTCAAAGCATCGGCCACCACATTAGCCTTTCCCAGATGATATAAGATGGTGATATCATAGTCTTTCAACAGCTCCAACCACCTTCTCTCCCTGAAGTTTAGATCCTTCTGCTTGAACAAGCACTGCAGACTCTTGTGATCCGTGAACACCTCACATGCCACGCAATACAGATAATGCTTCCAAATATTCAACGCGTGAACAATGGTTGCTAACTCCAAATCATGAACCGAATAATTCTTCTCATGAATCTTCAACTGTCGCGAAGCATAGGCAATGACTTTGCCATCCTGCATCAACACCGCATCAAGTCCAATACGAGATGCATCACAATAAACTATGTAAGGCCCTGAACCTATGGGCAAAACCAACACTGGTGCCAGAGTCAAAGATGTCTTGAGCTTCTAAAATCTCACCTAACACTCATCTGACCATCTAAACCGGGCACCCTTCTGGGTCAACCTGGTCATCAAGGCTACAATAGATAAAACCCCTCTATGAACGGACGATAATAGCATGCCAAACCCAGGAAACTTCAGATCTCTATAGCTGATGTGGGTCGAGGCCAGTTCTTGACTGCCTCTATCTTCTTTGGATCTACCCGTTACCCTTTGCAGAAACCACATGACCCAATAAAGCAACTGAACTCAACCAGAACTCGCACATCGAAAACGTAGCATACAACTGACTATCTCTCAAAGTTTGAAGAACCACTCTAAGATACTGATCATGCTCCTCCCAGCCGCACGAATGGATCAAAATATCATCTATGATGACTATCACGAACGAATCCAAGTAAGGCTTGAACACTCGGTTCATCAAATCCATAAAAATTGCTGGGGCATTTATCAACCCGAATGACATCACCAAGAACTCATAATGCCTGTGCCGAGTGCAGAAAGTTATCTTAGGGACATCTGATTCCCTAATCCTCAACTGATGGTAGCTAGATCTCAAGTCGATCTTAGAAAACACTTCGGCACCCTAAAGCTGGTCGAATAAATTATCAATTCTCGGTAGTGGTTACTTATTCTTGAATGTGACCTTGTATAGTTGCCGGTAATCTATACAAATTCTCATCGATCCATCCATCCTCATGACAAACAACAGCGGCGCACCCTACGGCAAGACACTGGGCCTAATGAAGCCCTTATCAAGAAAGTCTTGCAACTGCTCCTTCAACTCTTTCAAATCAGGTGGGCCATACGATACGGCAAAATAGAAATGGGCTAAGTGTCCTGTGCCAAATCAATGCAGAAGTCAATATTCCTGTCGTGTGGCATACCCGACAGGTCTGAAGGAAATACCTCAAGAAACTCACCAACAATAGGTACTGAATCAATAGAAGGAACCTTAGCACTAGAATCACGAATATAGGCCAAATATCCCTTCCCGACCATACGCGAAGCCTTCATATACGAGATAACACTATGGGTAGAATAACTAGGAGTCCATCTCCACTCTAAACGAGGTAGACCTAGTAAGGCTAAGGTCACCATCTTGGCATGATAATCCAAGATAGCGTGGTAAGGTGATAACCAGTCCATCCCCAATATGATATCGAAATTAACCATGTCCAGAAGAAGAAAATCTATATGAGTCTCAAGACCCCAAATCATAACTATACATGAATGATGGACACGGTCTACCATAATAGAATAACCCATCGGAGTAAACACATAAATAGGAGCACTCAAGGAATCACTAGGCATGACCAGATACGGTGCAAAATATGATGACATATAGGAGTATGTAGATCCTAGATCAAATAGCACTGAAGCATCCCTACTACAAATCAGAACTGTACCTGTGAAAACTACATCGGAAGCCTCAGCCTCCAGCCTGGTTGGAAGAGCATAAAATCGAGGTTGGACCCCACCACCCTGGACTACATCTCTAGGATGGCCTGCTGCTGGCTCGCTTCCACCTTTATCGGCCTAAGCTCCATCTCTAGCACATCTACCTCCACCTCTGGCTTGCTAAGCGGGCTGTGGGACACTCAGTACCGGAACCGTGGCACGGGAACCCAAATGCTGAGAGTTGCTTGATGCCCGAGGACAAAATCTAGCAATGTGACCCGTATCACAACAAGTATAATAAATCATCGGCTACTGACCCTGACGACCTGAATGGCCACCCCAAAAACTCTAGAGCGGCGGTGCACTGATAGGTGCTGGTGGTACACTGTGGGAGTGCTGATCAGAATAATGCATGTGAGAACCACGACCACCTGAAGCACTGTGAGAAACCTGACGAGCTAACTGACAAGGCCTAGGAAGATGGCCTCTACTATACGAATCCATACCTCCGGACAAGGCACCACTGAATCTGCCTGAATGACGAGACCTTTTGTTAGACCCCTGACCACCTCCATATGATTAAACCATCTCAACCCTCCTGGCCAAATTGGCCACCTCCTAGAAAGAAATCTCACTCCCTGTCTCCTTAGCCATCTGTAGTCAAATGGGCTGGATAAGTCGCTCAATGAACCTCCTCTCTCTCTCTCTCTCTCTATCTCTCTCTTTCTCTCTCAATGGGAAGTATAAGTAGAGCGTGACGGGCCAACTCGATAAACCTGGTCTCTACTGAGTGACAGTCATGGAACCCTACTGGAGACGCTCAAACTGCCTTCGATAGATCTCTTTCTGAGTAACGGGAAGAATCTTCTCCAAGAATAGCTGAATAAACTGCTTCCAAGTCAAAGTTGGTGATCCGGCTAGTCTAGCCAAATAGTAATCTCTCCACCAAGTCTTAGAGGATCCAGATAAGCAAAAAGTAGCAAAATCGACCCTATTGGTCTCTACTATCCCCATCTTCCTGAGAACCTCGTGACAGCTATATAGATAATCCTGGGGATCCTCAAAAGATGCACCGCTGAAAGTGGTAGTGAAGAGCTTGGTAAACCTATCCAATCTACACAAGGCATCTACAGTCATAGTTGATTTGTCACTGGTCTGGGCTATCGCGCCACCTTTTTCCTTTTCGTTAGGAATTGGTCTTATGACATTTTGGGACAACCCTTTCCTTTTGGGAAAGGGGTTTTGCCATTTTGAAGGGTCATCACCTAATGATTTTAAGGTGCGTTAGGGCACCTATAGGGTTCATTTCTAACTATGTTTGATAACCAGAGATAGGTTAAGGACATGAAATTATCCTAAGGGGAAGGTGTTAGGCACCCCTCAGGATCTACTAGTGTGGTTCCCGGCCAGACAGTTTTTGTGAATTTGTGAAATTAGTAAATAGACTAGTAAGGCTTAAATAACAGGGGATTCAAATACACAAGTGTTTGAAAATGATTAATGAAAGCAAGGTTTTGAAGAGAGTTACAATCTAAGCATGCTTATGAATGCAAAGGGGGTCTTAGGTTTGTTTGTAATATGGATCACATCAAAATAATACCCGATATGACACTCCTCAAAAGAGGGGCTACACGTGGTATTAGTGCACTGGTCATCATATCCGTATCTACCCTTTCCCGCCCATGAGGGAAATTAAAGCGAGGGTTTGGTCTCGACACCTATTGCATGATGTCACTCGTCCCTTCCTAGTAGTCCCGGAGGATAGGACTCCTATCCTATAAGAAGGAGGTTCTAGGCAAACCCTTAGGTTTAAAGGCAAAATACTAAGTTGACTTACAAAACAAGTAGGACTACATTTAAAAGTGGAAAACACAGAAATGAGTAGAAGGCTTAGATATACCTCCACAGATAATGCACATAGGCAGCATGATTTATATACCATTAAGGTATGAATTTAAAATCCTAAAGTTGGGTGTTTGAGTGATAACATCAGAACCAGATTTATCACATGACTTAGAAAAGAAGTCCGAATCAGGTTTTGCCTACTGATTTTAACAGTTGATAATTAAACAAAGGCAGTTATGATTTTATTCAAGTTATTACCTAAAGGCTTGCCTAGGCGTAAGTAATGTGCAGCAGTTACCCTAAGTTGTGAAAAACAGTTTGGAGATTACTCTTTACCTAAAACTTGTTGTTCTAGTTGCAGAGATGGTTACCAATTTTATTCAGAAAACATCATGGTGTGAAAATAATTACTTTACTATGTTTACATGAATCAGTAATTAACTAGGCATTTTAAATTAAATGCAAACAAGGTCCTAGAACATGATATCTATTATGCACATGCAAATGGCAGAATCCCTAAGGCATGATTTCTAAATGTACACAATAGTTGCAGAATTGTTGAAATACAACTTCATGAGTAACAATTTTTTATGCCAATGTTGTTATTGTCCTAGGAGCAGGATTTCTAAGTGGTAAAACATGGATTAGTGATGGATGAGATGCTAAAGAAGGAAACAAAGGTCCTAAGAGCATGATTTCTAATACATAATGGATCCTAAACATGGTTTCTATTGCAAAATTAGGAGTATAAATCTAATAATATGTTTTCTACCCTTTAATAACTATAGCATGCATATTCCTCATCCTTTTTCACTAGCCACCCCAATATTTGTTTATAAATTATTTCAGGCCCGTGATTGAATTACATCAGCAGAAATGAAAAATAAGAAGTTACAACTATATGAAGCTTGATTTTGACTTCCTCTCTGAGTTATGTAATAAACCACCTCAAATGCTAATATTGTTCATAGCTTTCCCTCATATCCAGGTGTGTCAGAGTTCCCTAAGGACCTCAAGGGATCTCGGACAGTGCTCACACCCAGATTTCATAGCCAAGACAAAGTAAGTGCAATGTGGAAAGGCGATCTTTCATGTGTCCAAGTTCAGAAGAAGCTCGAGGGTCCCAAGGCAACGCTCACAGAAAAGGGGCAGAACCTAGTATTCTAGGAGTATAGTGAGAGTGCTTGACATAGACTCAAAGGAGTTGAGTTGGAAACAATCTTGAAAATAGTAGGTTTGAAATAAGTTTGTAAAAACAGCAGAAGGGTTGCTTAGGGAAAACAATTTTTGAAAGGGAAAGGGGATAGGGGCAACAACAACATATACAGAACAAGTTCAAATAGCAGTACAGCTTCAGGAGTTTCAAATAGGGAAGTAAGGGTTGGGGACACAGATGGTCCAAATTAAAACACATAATTAGTCATGAATCAAGCACATTAGGAGACATGCTAGTTGAAGCACATAAACAGGAACACGTAAACATGTTGATTACATTTTGAACAAAGGAGGACATAATTTTAAGCATGCTGAGTAAAGTAGTAAACAAGAAATACAATTTAATAGCATGATACATTAAGTTAGTGCGGAAAGAGACAATGATTGATAAACAAGGGAACACATAAAGTTGAGTTTCAGAATTTAAATTAAGAACATACCACTTAAAGAAGCAAAGTGCAGAAAAAGTAAAGCAATCAGTGTTTCACAGTCTAGCTTTGGCTTTCAGCCAGCTAAACAAATCAGTAGCACAAATAGTAGACAAAGAAGAGAGTTTTTTTTTGTGCATATGTGTGTATTCTGAACTAATTATTCGTGTTTAAAGAAGAGAGGGTAGAGTATTTATAGTTTTGAAAATAAGTGAAGTAAGGTAACAAGTAAAGGTTTAACACAAATATGGAAGTAATCACAGTCAGAACCCCATTAATTCAAGTACTTCCCTTTAACTAAGGAATTACTGCTCAAACGGATACTAACAGGGATAATTAAGGATTGAAAATCAATTTGAGAAAGATTGATTTTCTTTACCATATAAGGGACAGTAAAAGTATATAGTATATAATTGAGTCTAGGTATAGAATATACTTAATTTGGGGAAAGGATTCAGCAGGGGTGAAACATCACAACAAATAAAGGAAGGGAATCAATCAACTTAAACAAACGAGTAAAATTAGGGGTTTATAAGAAATCCTTGCAATCAAATCATAATTTAAGGAAATCAAGATTAATCAAGAAGGAGTCATGATTCTACACTTCGACATATAAATAAATAAGAATGAATAGGCATATCAGACATCCAGCGTCAAACATATTGACAAAAAGAAGCAACTAGATGAGCACAAAAATATAGCAGCAACATGAGTAGGCTAAGGGCTTAGTAGTACAAGGATCCACTTGAAACATGGTAATCTACGAGTCAAGTAGTCATGGCTAATGCATAGAACCAGAGTGGAAAACCAAACTAACACGTAAAGAAGGTCAGAAACAAGTATAGAAAGCCTTTAAACTCACAGTAATAAGTGAAGGAAAACTTTAAGAAATTAGGGTTTTAACGAAGTTGAGTTAAAAAGCAGTAATGACTTAGAATCATTCAAGACCAACCAAGAAAAGGGATCTAATCATAAAGAACCCAAATCACAACAGGTATACATACAAAATACACAAAACAGTTCCTGAACCTCGGACAAACCAAAATACTTAGGGTTTTCAACACGATGACCCTAGTAGAAGAAAATGTAAATAGTCCATTTAAGCCTAGTAAAATCATATGACAACACTGAAAATTCAAGGAGAAATTTTTTAAAAGAGATTAAGAAAACCCCTAATCTTTGAAGAGAAGAGTCGTTTTGAAGAAAAATCGGAGAAAACCTTTGAGAAAAACACCAAGAGGTTCATAACATACACAGATCTAAGACAGATATAAAAGAAAATTGGAAAGTTTTTAGGGTTTCGGAGAATCCAGAGAAAGTGAGAAGACTTCGAAAAGTTACCGATCTAGCCGGAAAAGATATGGATATGACTCGAACGGCCATGGATGGCCAGAAAAGGACCATGGATAGAAGTTGAGCAAGGACTGGACTAGATCTCTTCCAGATCTTTCCACAAAATCACAAAAGCGAGCCACATGAGACGTAGGAGACGAGTACACATTTCAAACAGCCATGGGAGTGCATGGATTGGGTGAGAATCGAGGGGATTAGGGTTAGTTCTGGTGGCGGCGGCTAGGGTTTGAGTGAGATTGTAGAGAGAATTGGAGAGGAAAGGAGATTCAAAGGCAGCGGGTTGGTAGGAAATGAATTAGATTCGGGGGTAGTTTGGGTTTATTTTAGGATGGATAAATGAGGACCGTTGATCTGAATGATCAATGGTCTAGATTGATTGGGGTACGTGGGGGATCCAGTTTGGGCTTGGGTTAAAAGGGTGTGGGTCGGGTTAAAATTAAAATTGGGCTGGGGAATTGGGGTCATATTTGGGATAGATTTGAAAGCCAAATTGGCTACATTTTAAATAGCCATTTTTCCCTTTTTAATTTATAAAAAAAAACAAACAGTTTTTGAAAACTAATTTAAAGTATTAAAATGATTCATAATACATAATTAACAATATAAAAATACCGGATCCAATTTTTATGCGTATAAAACATAATTAAACCTTAAAATGGCTAATATTTCAATTATGTGCATTTTAGCTTTAAAAATACTAAATATAGTTGTAAAAATTATTTTAGCGATAGCTTGGCATAAATATAAAAATCCAATAGAAGAATTATCGAAAAATAATAATCTTGAAATAATTATTGGGGATTTTATAGATAAAAAGGGAAAAATAAATCAATATAAGCTTTTAAAATTATGAAAAAATAATAAAACACTTGGACATGCTCACATATGCATATATATGCTATTTTAAAGGTGTTTTGCATATTGAAAAATACATAGGGAAAAATTGGGTATCAACAGCTGCCCCTCTTTACCCAGGAAGGATGAAAGACTTTTCGGGTAAAGAAACAATGGCCAATTTTGACCGAGCGAAACAATTTGGGAAGATTTAGGCCGCACCCCGGCTTTAGATCTACCTACATATCCCTAATGGGAATCATGCCATATGTAATTCAAGATTCACCGGCGGACTATACCGATGAGGCAATTTCAAGAACGAACGCAATATTTAGGGCTGGGTGAGTTTACGGGAATGGTTAGGTTTGATATGGCTGTGGGCACTGGAGTGGAATCGCACCTACCAGGATGGCCGTTGCTCGCCACATGATGAAAATTCCCGTTAGACCATGAATGTTGTCTTTGGACGGTTAGGAATGACATCCTCAGACCATGATGTCCTGGGCCATGAAGCGTATGATAAAAGATTTGCAGGCCATGAAAATGATGTTCTCGAGCTAGAGGATGGTGCCTCCGAACCATGATGCCTTTGAATAATGATATGAAAAAGTTTGAAAGAGATCCTCCGGCCATGACATGGTGTTCTCGGGCTATGGAGATGGTGCCTCTTAATGATGATGCCTTTGGATGAGTTGGTGATATTTCAGCCCATGAAGGATGCAGTATGAGGCAATCTTTCAGCCATGCAAATTCAGTATGAGGCGATCTTTCAGCCATGCAGATGTATAAGGCAATCTTTCAGCCGTGCAGTGTAGTATGTGGCAATCTTTCAGCCATGCAATGCAGTATGAGGTGATCTTTTAACCAAGCAGATGCAGTATGCGATGATCTTTCAGCCATGCAGATGCAGTATGTGGCGATATTTCTGTCGTGCAGATGCAGTATGCAGCGATCTTTCACCCATGCTGATGCAGTATGTGGCAATATTTTAGCCGTGCAGATGCAGATGCAGATGGAGATAGCGTTTAGTCTTGGAAGGTATAATGGTAGCCTTATGCAGATTGGAATGCAGAATGGTAGCCTTATGCAATGCAGATATAGATGGAGGTAGAGCTTTACCTCGGAAGGCGGAATAGTAGCCTTATGCAAGTTGGAAGGCAGAAAGGTAGCCTTATGCAATGCGAATGCAGATGGAGGTAGCGGTTAACCTCGAAAGGCAGAATAGTAACCTTATGCAAATTGGAAGGTAGAATGGTAGCCTTATGCAATGCAGATATAGATGGAGGTAGAGCTTAACCTCGGAAGGCAAAATAGTTGCCTTATGCAAGTTGGAAGGCATAAAGGTAGGCTTATGCAATGCGAATATAGATGGAGGTAGCATTTAACCTCAGAAGGCAAAATAGTAGCCTTACGCAAATTGGAAGGCAGAATGGTAGCCTTATGCAAGAAATAAAATAGCAAATGACAGTAGAGTTTTCTTAGCTGATAGTAGATTGCGACATTGTGATTATTCGGAGCATTGTGACATACAGGACATTGCGGGTGTGTGCTGATAGCAAATGTCGACAAGTGCAATAGTTCTAAGAATAGTATTCTTAAACAATGTTTGTTCCATGGGCGTACAGTATGTTTAATAATTTCGCAGTCCTAGTGCCTACATCTAAAGAAAAATCATGAGTTTTGTAAAGGGGGAAGGTTAGTTCGCATCCCAACTGTCTTTGCTTGACTCGTTCGGCTTTGATCTGGAGATACCATCTGTATCATTGGGGTAGCATTGCTAAACAAAGTAGTTTCAACAATAAACATGCCTGATTTTGTAAAAGTATGACATAAATGTATAGTTAAAAATAGCTTTTAGATAAACCGATGACTGTGACGTAGTTTGGGACATTGCAACCTCTCTTGCTACAGAATTTTGAGGGCCCTCCTCAAAATTCTACCCCACTTTGATGGGTTGACACTTTAGACTATTGCTCGTGCGACGGTCGGCTGCAATTACTTCAGAATTTTGAGGGTCCTCTTCAAAATTCTGCCCTAGTTTCCAATTGCGGGGGGAAATGAAAATTTTATTGAATTGTGATCGAACGCATAGGGCTTCCTACGTATCCCCTCTTAAACGGGAATCAAGTCAGGCATAGTTTGATTTACATCATACAAGAAAAGCATAAAGATTACACATAGTAATTCTTGACTACATCTAAATTAATCGGCTTTAGACAGACTTCTCCGTCCATTTCTGCCAGTATGAGGGCTCCTCCTGTCAAAACCCGGTGAACCATGTATGGACCCTGCTAGTTGGGAGAGAACTTCCCTTTGGCTTCATCTTGATACGAAAAATTTTTCATTAATACCAGCTGCCCCGGTGTGAACTGTCTTGGCTTGACTTTTTTGTTGAAGGATCTGAACATTCTGTTCTAATAGAGTTGACCATGGTAGACTATGTTCATTCTCTTCCCGTCTATAAGGGCTAATTTCTCATAAACGACTTTCTACCAATTCTGTATCATCGAACTCATCTTTTTGTATGATCCTTAGGGAAGGAACTTCCACCTCAGCGGGAATGACTGCCTCTGTATTATAAACCAGTATGTAGGGGGTTGTCCGGTTGATGTGCGGACTGTGGTGCGACATTCTAGTAGAGAAAATAACAACTTCTCGTGCCACAGTTTATGCTTCTCTATCATTTTCCTCAATATCTTCTTGATATTCTTGTTGGCAGCTTCTATAGCTCCATTCATCTAAGGCATGTAGGCTGTGGAATTCTTGTGTTTGATCTTGAAAGATTTGCACATAGCTTTCATCAAATCGATGTTGAGATTGGAGCCATTATTAGTAATGATCGACTCTGAAATTCCAAGTCGACAAATAATGCGGTCGCGGACGAAGTCTACCACATCTTTCTTAGTTACTACTTTGTAGGATGCTGCTTCAGCCCTTTTGGTGAAATAGTCAATGGCTACTAGGATAAACCTGTGTTCGTTAGAAGCGGCAGGCTCGATTGGTCTAACAACGTCTATTCCCTAGGTGGCGAACGACCATGGTGAGTTTGTTGTGTTGAGCTCACTTGGAGGTACCTTTATCATGTTTGCATGCATCTGACAGTGATGACACTTTCGGACATACTGGATGTAGTCCATTTCCATAGTCATCCAAAAGTAACCAACTCGGAGTATCTTATTTGCTAAGACAAAACCATTCATATGTGGACCACAGGTCCCAACATGAATTTCTTCTAGTAGCCTGGATGCTTCTTTTGTGTCGACATATCTCAGTGATCTTAAATCGGGAGTCCTCCTATATAGGATTCCTCCGCTGTGAAAGAAGTTGTTGGACAATCTCTGAAGTGTGCATTTTCTAGTAGGATTAGCAAGCTCTGGGTACTCTCCTTTAGCCAAATATTCCTTGATATCATGAAACCAAGGCTTTCTATCTGCTTCCTCTTCGACATGGGCACAGTAAGCTGGCTGATTATGGATCTTTACTAGAATGGGATAAATAAAATTCTTGTCGAGATATTGTATCATAGATGATCGGGTAGCCAGTGCATCGGTGAACTCATTCTGGATTCTGGGAATATGCTAGAATTCTATCTTTATGAACTTCTTTCTCAATTCCCATACGTGATGTAGATACTGGAGTATCTTGGAGTTCTTGGTTGCCCGTTGTTCTCGTACCTGATGTATAAGTAAGTATGAATCTCCAATCACTAGCAGCTTTTGAACATTCATGTCAATGACCATTTTGAGCCCTAAGATGCAGGCTTCATACTCGGCCATATTGTTGGTGCAGGGGAACCTGAGTTTTGCGGACACTGGATAATGCTGACCAGTTTCTGATACAAGACTGCTCCTATGCCAACTCCTTTGAAGTTTGTTGCTCCATCGAAGAACATTCTCCAACTGTAATAGGATTCTGTAATATCTTCTCCTATGAATGATACCTCTTCATCAGGAAAATACATTTTCAGGGGTTCTTATCCTCCATCCACGGGGTTTTCAGCAAGGTTGTATACCAGTGTTTGTCCCTTGACCACTTTCTAAATCAAGTAAACAATGTTAAACTTACTCAACGGGATTTTCCATTTAGCCAGCTTGCCAGTGGGCATGGGCTTCTGAAAGATGTATTTCATGGGATCCATCCTTGATATGAGATATGTAGTATTAGCACAGAAGTAATGTCTCAGCTTCTGAGCTACCCAAGTCAAAGCACAATAGGTGCATTCCAATAGAGAATACCAAGCCACGTACGGGATGAACTTTTTACTGAGCTAATAAATGGCTTGTTCTTTTCTCCCTGTTTCATCATGCTACCCCAGAACGCAGCCGAAATCTCCGTCTAACACTACAAGGTAGAGTAATAAGGGTCTACCTGGCTCGGGCGGGACTAAGACTGGTGGTGTTGGCATGTACTCCTTGATTCTGTCGAAGGCCTTTTGGAAGTCATCGGTCCATTTGGTAGCGTCTTCCATCTTTAACATCTTAAAGATTGGCTCACAAATAACTATAGACTGTGCTATGAATTGGCTGATGTAGTTAAGCCTTCCCAAGAAACTCATCACATCCTTCTTGTTCTTTGGCGGTGATAATTCTTGAATGGCTTTGACTTTCAATGGATCCAGTTCTATTCCTCAGCGGCTTATAATAAACCCACGTAACTTCCTAGCAGGAACCCCAAATACAAACTTTGCGAGATTTTGTTTCAGGTCGTATCTTCGTAGTCTATTGAAAAACTTCCTCAGATCTTCTATGTGGTCAGTGGCCTTCTTGGATTTGATAATAACATCATCCACATACACTTCTATCTCCATGTGTATCATATCGTGAAAGATGGTAGTTATGGACCTCATGTAGGTGGCCCTTGCATTCTTCAGGCCGAATGGCATCATCTTGTAACAATATACTCCCAACGGCATAATGAAAGCTGTTTTCTCAGCATCTTCCTCATCCATCCAGATCTGATGATAACCAGCGAAGAAATCTACGAATGAATATAGCTCATGCTTAGCACAATTGTCAATCAGGATGTGTATATTCGGCAGAGGAAAGTCATCTTTTGGACTGGTCCAATTGAGATCCCGGTAGTCGACACAGACTCTGACCTTCCCGTCCTTCTTTGGTACTAGAATAATATTGGCACACAATGTCAGGTACTCAACCACCCTGAGAACTTTGGCTTTGATCTTCTTGGTAACTTCTTCCTTGATTTTCAAACTCACATCAGGCTTGAGCTTTCTGAGATTTTGTTTTATCGATGGACACATTGGATCGAACGGCAGTTTGTGGGCCATAATAGACGTACTCAGACCAGTCATGTCATCATACGACCAGGCGAATATGTCCTCATACTCCTTCAAAAATTCTGTGTATTCTTTCTTCTCTGATGGTGATAGGTGAATGTTGATTCGTGTTTCCTCAACATTTTCTGCATCTCCCAGGGTGACAATTTTGGTTTCGTCCATGTTGGATTTAGGTTTGTTCTCAAAATTCTCAACTTCTTTGACAATCTCATCAAGTATGTCATCTTCCTCTGAATCATTGTTCGTTTGTTACGTTGTCTCATTGCATGTTATAGTCATTGGTTCATCAAGATAAGTAATAGTAATGTTGTATTGGTAAAGTAAGGAGGAAAACGATAGCAATAAATATCAATTCATAAGAAAAATCTAACATGCTTTCAATAAATTGAATAACTATTTTGAACATTGAAGATCTTATTGGGTAAATTGAAAAGTACGAAAAGAAAATTATTTAGTAAATAAAACAGTGAATAGTGCTTGTTTTAGCCTTGCTACCCCGAGGCTCATCGGGCTCTAGTTGTCTTGATAATCCAATTGTGCCCCTCTGCTTACAACCTATATGAAGGGCCTTCCTCCCCCTCCTCCTCGAGAATAACACAGCAGTACATATCATTGTTCTCTAGAAACGGGTTTTTCACTGCTGCAAGTGCTTCTTTTTCATTTGACCCATAAATAAAGTCGGCCTGTTGGAAAGTCTGCTCCAGATGCGGTATTGGCTGCCCTAATGGGTAGTAAGGAACGCGCCATGGCAGCGACCAGCTATTGAACTCTTCCCAGGTGTATTCGTATCCCAAACCGTAGGTAGTGCCATGTTTCTCTTGATCTTGTTATCCCACCATTTGTCTTTGTCGACAGTATTGACTCGCTCGATGTGGTGGTAAGTTTCTCCACCCAGCTTCCTTCTTTCCCCAATCGTCGGAATGGTCTGGCGACTGTATATAGGGTTGCTACAGTCACCGTGAATGATCACTTCCTGGTGATTCCATTCAAATTTTATTGCCTGATGCAGCATTGCAGCCCCAGCTGCATGAATCCATAGCCGTCCCAGCAGCAAGTTGTAAGACACTGGTACATCTATTACTTGGAAATCGACCCCGAACCAGTTTGGTCCTATCTGCAGACATAGACTAATCTCACTGATGGTGGACCTCTGTGAAGCATCAAAAGCTTTCACATTGATTGCTCCATCCTTTATCTTATTCAGCCCTTTACCCAACTTCTTGAGTGTTACAAATGGACATATGTTAAGACTGGTACATTAATCGATTAGGATTCTGGTGATGAAATAATCTTTGCATTGCACGGTGATGTGCAGTACCTTGTTGTCACCTAGCCCTTCAGGCGACAACTCGTCCCCATAAAAACTGATCTTATGGATTCCTATCACGTGTACCACCATATGAGCCATTTCCCGGCCAGTTATGTTACTTGGTATGTATGCTTAACTCAGTACTTTCAACAGAGCATTCTTGTGTGTCTTGGAATTCTGCAGCAAATAGAGGATGGATATTTTTGCTAGCGTCTTGTTTAGCTGGTCGATGACCGAATATTATGTGGCCTGTATTTTCCTCCAAAGGTCATCCGGACCTGTCCTAATTAGGGGTGCTCGATTGGAGGCCTGCTTGATTGATTCAGCTAGATGTTCAGGGGTATAGACTCTACTAGTTCTTATCATACCCTGTGCTGTGACAGTTTCTTCAATTCGGACCTTACCTTTCCTTCTTGCCTCACCTGCATAATCCCAAGGTATGGCATTTGTATAGAGTGGTGGAATGGTTGACATTGCCGCTGGGATTGGCACGACTATCCTTACTTTGAATAGAATATATACCTCGGGTGGCAAGACTGCAACCTTAAATGGTGCGGGTGCATTAACCGGAGATACAAATTCAGCCTCAACTGGTGTCGGTGCCTTTGCGGATGGTGTTGCTTCAAACGCAAGAGGAATAGACATATTTAGAGTAACTGCTGGTTTCTTTAGGTCATCACCTTCTGCGATCAACTTGATGGATCCCTCGAGATCCCAGTCATCCGCTACTTCAATCATGTGAATACCTCTATCCTTGTGGTCTAATAGAGGGTTGTTGTGGACGTTTGGAGCGGCCTCCTTTGCCATAATGACTTTGTTATCAATCAAAGACCGTATCTTGTCTTTCAAAGTGCGGCATTAATTGATGGTGTGCCCTTTCATGCGGGAGTAGTATGCACAGGACTTGTTTGGGTTAACCTAGTGAGAATGATTCTTAGGGGTTTTAGAAGGGATGGGGGTGACATAACCAGCAGCTTTGGGCCTCTCATACAGCTGGTCGATGGGTTCAACGATAGCTGTATATTATTTTGGAGGTCCACGATCAAAATTAGGTCGGAGTCTAGGGAAATTTTGGCGTGCAGAGTGTGATTGATAATGGTATAGTTGAGCATTGTAAGTTTGGTAGACATGAGCGGGTTGGGAGTATCTGGGTAAGGTTGGTTGGTATGTAGGAGGTGGGGGAGGTTGATAAGTTGGTGGTGGAGCTTGGTACGAGGGCGCTTGGTAATTTGGGGTTGGCTGGTATGTGAGTGTAGGTGTTGGATAGGCTTGGTATTTCAGGGGAGACTTGGTCCTTTGTGCAACCATCACGGCCCTTACGTCCATTTTCTTGGACACACCACCGGACTATAAAGCCTTATTTGTAACTTGTAAGGCCTCGAAGTTTGTAACCATACCGCTTTTAATACCTTCTTTCACCCAATTTGATAATGTTGGAAAACTTATGGTTCTCAATCATCATCAATCGTTCATAGTATTACGGGTCCTGAGCCTAGAAAATGAACTTGTTCATTTGTTCTTCTTCTAAGGCGGGTCTGACCTTAGAAGCTTCGGACCTCCAGAGAGTATCGTACTCGCAAAATATCTATGTGGGCTTCTTCTTTAGATTCTGGATATGGAATACATTTGGTGCTTTTTCTGTATTAAACCTGAACCTGTCCATGAAGTCAGATGCCATACCTACCCAGCTCGACCACTTCTTGGGATCTTGGCTGATGTACCAAGATCAGTCAAGATCCTTTCAAACTCCTCATGAACAGCTTCATGCGGATCCTTTCATCTTTTCCTACTCCGACCAGCTTGTTGTAATATGTCCTCAGATGGACCATTGGATTACCCGTACCATCAAGCATTTTGAATTTAGGAGGTTTGTACCCCTCAGGCAGTTCGACATCAGGTTGTATGCAAAGATCCTCATAGTTCAACCCCTCGATTCTTTTGCTTCCTTCAACGCCCTGAATCCAGCTGGTTAGTTTCTTAAGTTCCTCAGCCAAGTTTCTGATGAGAAGATCCTTTTCATCAGATTTAGGTGTGCAAGATATAGGTTGGGTGGAGTGTGGCATGGTCTCCATGTAGATGGGATTGTTATGGTGGCCTGGTGTATGGGCATGGAAATGGTTGTTTGCGGAGTTTTGAGGTTCTGAGATGTGTAGTGGAGTGTTGTTTGGGGTATGGCAGGTGTTACATTGATTCTTTGGTTGAGCAGTAGGATGATTCTGTTGTTTTGGGATATTTTGAGGAGGTGTAGGGTTTTGAACATTGGGGAAGTTGGCATCTGGGGTACTGAGAGAAAATGGCAAATTGGCTAGATTTCGAACCTGATCGAGCTCTTCCTGGAACTTCAACAATTTCTGTTCAAGTTGTGACACATTCTCGTTAGGAACCAAAATACCATGCCATCATTGGCCTCTGCCCATTCCGCTCAGTTCTCTTTTCTGATGTTGTTCAAATCTTCCATCTTGCCTTTGTTCTTGCTTTTAATAGGACTAAGTAGAGGAGTGGATTAAGGGCCCCTGGATCTCGTGGAATAAGATGATGATGCCAGAGTGCACGAGCTAACCTTTGGGGAGGGGAATAATAAAACAAAAGGTAATCAAGTTAGTGAGGATTATAAAAAGTATTGCAATATTTAAACACATAGTGCGGGAAGGTAAAGCATGTCCTAATTTGGGAACCTCTTTGTGCTCGAGGTAGGCCTAATGACAAACTGATTTGGAGAACTTAGAATACTAAATGCCTCATTTTATTGATAAAAAATAGGCGAATCCCAAAATGACACTAAATAAGCAAGAAAATAAAAGTCACTAATGGCCATTGGCCTTATTACATTTATAGAGTGAAAAAGGTAAACTCTTATCTACTTGGTCCCAGAAGGACCTTCCCTAAATTCGGCATCCTTGGCTCCATCGAACAGCTTCCCTAACTCGCACAGTCCCAACAACAGGTATGCTCTGGCTAGATGCCCACCTTCAGTCCCTTTACCTTTTTGATAATCTTCAACCCTTTTGAGAAACTTTCTCTCCAGTTCTATGGATCGCTCCAAGTATCCTAGCCTTTTGCTGGCACTGACAGCCATGTCTTTCCATTCCTCGATCAGCTTCTGGTTGGATTCTTATATCTCGCGGTGTTTGCTCTCGCACTCACGGATCCTTTTGTGTAGCTGGTTGTCCTTGACTTGCGCCTCGGCCTTTTCATCTAGAATTTTGTGACCTAGCCCTGGCTGGCCCAGACCATCCCAATTATCTTCTAACCAACCTAAGTAGAAAGGAGTACAACCGGCATGATATCTGTCTGGCTCGACGGTGTCTTTCTCCATTATGATCTTGCAGTGCCACATATGTTGGGATTGGCTTTTTTGGGGACTATCATCATTTTGGAAGTCAGCTAAAAAATGCCTCATCTTGTCAACCCTGGGTATGACTTGCTTCCTACCTGCTTGCCTCATAACTTGAAGAGGGACGTAAGGGTATGTTCCCCTTAGACCAATCAGTATCAGGAAAGGTGCATCTATGGACCGGGCGATGAACTCCTCTGTCGGAAACTATTTGAACATCCATTGAACGTGTTCTTCAGTCAGATTATCAAAGAGCTCAACCTATCCTTGGCATCTCAGGCTGAGCAAACATATCAGGGATGTAATTCATTCGCTTTAGATGGTGGAAAGCGGTGTGATCATCCCAGTCCCTTCACTGAATTTCTTGTCGGTATTTGCCCGTTTGGAGATGCTCTATAAGCCAAAGTTTAAGTAGTAGATTGCAGGCTTCGAAGTGTTTCACTCCTTGTTGACACTTCTCTAAGGCTCGGTATATGTCTGCAATGATCATGGGTACAATGCTGAATGCCTACCCACCAATCCCCTCCATTAAGGTCTTGGTTACCATAGCCAGCCTAGTGTGGATTCTCCCTTTCTTCATTGGAAACACAATCAGTCCCAGGAATCCAAATATGAAGATGAAAACCCTACGATGGATATGTCCCAAGGATGTGATGGCAAACTCACCATGGTAGGTAGGGTATGATTTATTGTGACCGTACCTTTCGTACAAGTAGTCAAAAGGGATGTATGATTCCTTCAGGCATGTCAATTCTGCATTCTTCTTAAAACCCATCATTTTTAGGAAACCCTTATGCGGTTTTCAAATATTAGCAAACCCGGAGTTTCCTATAATATATCAGCCAGTCCTCATATCTCCTTTAGCAAAGGTGTCATCTCGATGTTCCCAAAGCGGAACAAGGCCCTTTCACAATCCCAAAATAAGGTAGCAGTTTCTACTATCCTATTGTTAGGCTGGATCTCCAGGAGAGACGGTAGATTACCCAGATGTTTTCTGACGAGGGTTTTATCACTAGAATATAAATCCTCCCACCTACTTAACAATCTTGGGTGGATATTGGCAACCATGCTGAATTTGGGGGCTTCATGCCTCATCTTTCTACAAGGCAAATAGGGTTAGGGCCTTACCCCCACCAGAATCGACTATTTAACATCAATAATTAGCACGGAGTTTTTAGTTATCCAAATAAATGCACAGAATGTGATGATGCCCGTTTGGGCTTAGGGAAATCCAATGGACTTGGACACGACTATTCTTAAAGGATCATTATGTGGAAAACATAACCGATCCGTCTAGGTTTGACCATGATGCATGCATAATTTAAATAGAGTAAGGTTTCTACGAGATTTTAGACTGGTACCCTTGAGCGGACAACTCAAGGGGGAAGGCATGGAACTGTCGACTGCACCGCTGATCGACTAGTTTTACCGCAAATAAACCTTTCCGAATTTAGGGGATAATGATATAGGAAGAGGGCAACCACTCATCAAGCGTTGCTATAGTATTTGGTTGGCACGAGTGGAGTATGATGTTGATCATGATTATACAAAAAATTAAAATCATGTTGACATGTATTAGCACGTTAAGAAAGTGGTAAATATAGTAGTTTTATAATTTAAAGCAGCAGTTAAAGGAAAGAAACAAGGAAGAAATGTCAGTTTTGCTTTTAAAGAAGAAATTAAATGCTTAAAGGAATTAAACAAATAATTGCACATAGGGAGGGTTACAAATTCACATAAACGGTATGAAATGGTAAAAGCCTAAATGTCCCCAGCAGAGTTGTCATGCTGTCGCACCCCCTTTTTCCTTTCCGTCGGGAATCAGGTTTATGACATTTTGGGACAACTCTTTCCTTTTGGTAAAGGGGTTTTGCAATTTTGAAGAGTCGCCACATAACGATTTTAAGGCGCGTTAGGGCACCTATAGGGTTCATTTCTAACTATGTTTGATAACCAAAGATAGGGTAAGGGCTTGAATTTATCCTAAGGGGAAGGTGTTAGGCACCCCTCAGGATCCACTAGTGTGGTTCCCGGCCAGACAGTTTTTGTGAATTTGTGCAATTAGCAAATAGTTAAATAACAGGGGATTTAAATACATAAGTGTTTGAAAACGATTAACGAAAGCAAGGTTTTGAAGAGAGCTACAATCTAAGCAAGCTTATGAATGTAAATGGGTTCCTAGGTTTGTTTGTAATATGGATCACATCAATGCAATACCCGGTATGACACTCCTCAAAAAAGGGCTACACGTGGTATTAGCGCACCGGTTATCATATCCATATCTACCCTTCCCCGCCCGTGAAAGTAATTAAAGTGAGGGTTTGGTTCGACACCAATTGCATGTTATTACCTGTCCCTTCCTATCGGTCTCGGGGGTTAGGACTCCTATCCTATAAGAAGGAGGTTCTAGGAAGACCCTTAGGTTTAAAGGCAAAATACTAAAGCGACATACAAAACAGGTAGGACTGCATTTAAAAGGGGAAAGCACAGAAATGAGTAGAAGGCTCAGATATACCTCCACAGATAATGCACATAGGCAGCATGATTTATACATAATTAAGGCCTGAATTTAAAATCCTAAAGCAGGGTGTTTGAGTCATAACATCAGAACCAGATTTATCACATGACTCAGAAAAGAAGTCCAAATCAGGTTTTGCCTACTGATTTTAACATTTGATAATTAAACAAAGGCAGTTCTGGTTTTATTCAAGTTATTACCTAAAGGCTTGCCTAGGCGTAAGTAATGTGCAACAGTTACCCTAAGTTGTGAAAACAGTTTGGAGATTACTCTTTACCTAAAACATGTTGTTAAGGCGTTTTAAACGAAATGTAAATAGATCCAAAAACATGATATCTATTATGCACATTTAAATGTCTGAATCCCTAAGGCATGATTTCTAAATGTGCACAATAGTTGCAGAATTGTTGAAATACGACTTCATGAGTAACAATTTTTTATGACAATGTTGTTATTGTCCTAGGAGAAGGATTTCTAAGTGGTAAAATATGGATTAGTGATGGATGAGATGCTGAAGCAAGAAACAAAAGTTCTAAGAGGATGATTTCTAAGGCATAATGGATCCTAAACATGGTTTTTATTGCACAATTAGGAGTATAAACCTAATAACATGTTTTTTACCTTTTAATAACTATAGCATGCATATTCCCATCCCTTTTCACTAGCAACCCCAATACTTGTTTACAAATTTCTACAGGCCCTGTGATTGAATTACATAAGAAGAAATGAAAAATAAGAAGTTACAACTATAGGAAGCCTGATTCTGACATCCTCTCTAAGTTATGTAATAAACCACCTCAAATGCTAGTACTGTTCATAGCTTTCCCTCAAATCTAGGTGTGTCAGAGTTCCCTAAGGACCTCAAGGGATCCCGGGCAGTGCTCACACCCAGATTTTATAGCCAAGACAGAGTAAGAGCAGTGTGGAAAGGCCAGCTTTCATGTGTCCAAGTTCAGAGGGAGCTCGAGGGTCCCAAGGCAAGGCTCACACAAGAAGGGCAGAACCTAGTATTCCAGGAGTATTGTGAGAGTGCTTGACATATAATCAAAGGAGTTGAGTTGGAAAACAACCTTGAAAATTACAGGTTTGAAATAAGTTTGTAAACAGCAAAAGGGTTGCTTAGGGAAAACGGTTTTTGAAAAGGAAAGGGGATAGGGCCAACAACAAGACATACAGAACAAATTCAAATAGCAGTACAACTTCAGGAGTTTCAAACGGGGAAGTAGGGTTGGGGACACAGAGGGTCCAAATTAAAACACATAATTAGTCATGAATCAAGTACATTAGGAGACATGCTAGTTTAAGGACATAAATAGGAATAAGTAAACATGCTGATTACATTTTGAACAAAGGAGGACAGAATTTTAAGCATGTTGAGTAAAGCAGTAAACGAGAAATACAATTTAACAGCATGAGACATTAAGTTAGTGTAGAAAGAGGCAAGGATTGATAAACACGGGAACACATAGATTTGAGTTTCAGAATTTAAATTAAGAGTATACTAGTTGAAGAAGCAAAGTGCAAAAAAAGTAAAGCAATCAGTGTTCCACAGTCTAACCTTGGCTTTCAGTCGGCTAAACAGAGCAGTAGCACAAATAGTAGAGAAAGAAGAGATTTTTTTAAGTGTATATGTGTGTGTTCTGAACTAATTGTTCGTGTGTTTAAAGAAGAGAGGGTAGAGTATTTATAGTTTTAAAAACAAGTGAAAATTTGGTTACAATAAAGGTTTAACACAAATATGGAAGTAATCACAGTCAGAATCCCATTAATACAAGTACTCCCCTTTAATCAAGGAATTACTGCTCAAACAGATAGTAACAGGGATAATTAAGGAAAGAAAATTAATTTGAGAAAGATTGATTTTTTTACCATATAAGGGACAGTACAAGTATAGAGTATATAATTGAGTCTAGGTACAGAATATACTTAATTTGGGAAAAGGACTCAGTAGGAGTGAAACATCACAACAAATAAAGGAAGGGAATAAATCAACTCAAACAAACGATTAAAATTAGGTGTTTATAAGAAAACCTTGCAATCAAATCATAATTTAAGGAAATCAATATTAATCAAGAAGGAGTCATGATTCTGTACTTCGACATATAAATAGAAAAGAATAAACAGGCATATCAGACATGCAGGGTCAAACATATTGACAAAAAGAAGCAACTAGATGAGCACAAACATACAGCAGCAACATGAGTAGGCTAAGGGCTTAGTAGTACAAGGAACCACTTGAAACATGGTAATCTACGAGCCAAGTGGTCATGGCTAATACATAGAACCGGTGTGGAAAACCAAACTAACAGGTAAAGAAGGTCAGAAACAAGTAAAAAAGGCCTTTAAACTCACAATAATAAGTGAAGGAAAACTTTAAGAAATTAAGTTTTTAACGAAGTTGAATTAAAAGCGGTAACAATTCAGAATCATTCAAGACCGCCCAAAAAAAGGGATCTAATCATAAAGAACCCAAATCGAAACAGGTATTCATACAAAATACACAAAGACAGTTCCTGATCCCCAGACAAAATACTTAGGTTTTTCAACACGATGACCCTGGTAGAAGAAAACATAAAGAAACCGTTTAAGCCTAGTAAAATCATATGACAACAATAAAAATCTGAGGAGAAACTTTTTAAAAGAGATTTAGAAAAACCCTAATCTTTGAAGACGAAGAGTCGTTTTAAAGAAAAATCGGAGAAAACCTTTGAGAAAAATGCCAAAAGGTTCATAACATACACAGATCTAAAGTAGATGTGAAAGAAAATCGAAAAGTTTTTAGGGTTTCGGAGAACCCAGAGAAAGTGAGAAGACTTTGTAAAGTTACTGATCTAGCCGAAAAAGATATGGATCTGACTCGAACGGGCATGGATGGCCAGAAAAGGACCATGGATAGAAGTTGACCAAGGACTGGACTAGATCTCTTTGAGATCTTTCCACGAAATCACAAAAGCAGCCACAGGAAACGTAGGAGACGAGTACACATCTCAAACAGCCATGGGAGTCTATGGATTGGGTGAGGATCGAAGGGGATTAGGGTTAGTTGGGTGGCGGCGGCTAGGGTTTGAGTGAGGTTGCAGAGAGAATTGGACAGCACTGGGATTAGCACAACCAACCCCATGTGTTGGTAAGCACCGAGCCTAACCTCGGCGAAGTAGTGATGAAGCTAGGACCAGACTACCAACTAAACCTGTGCAGATAAATAATGTACAGGGGAAAATAGAAGCAGGAATATACAGTCAAGGATGGAAGGGGGAAGCATTGGGAGATATCAGATAGCAACAGGAGGACAGCACTTAAATATCCAGAACACCAAAATTCAATTATCAACAAGAATCGAAAACCAAACAAGTGCACGACATCACCCTTCGTGTTTTTACTCTCATCCTCACCATAAAATCAATATAAACTGCACGGCATCACCCTTCATATTGTTACTCTTATCCTCACCATAAAATCAAAATAATCGGCACTGACTGGTACATCGTGCGGCTCAGCATCACCCTTCGTGCTTTACACTCTTCCTCATAAAATAATACACGGCATCACCCTTCGTGCTTTAACACTCTCTCACCAAAATAATGCATGGGACCACCCTTGATGCTTTACACTTTTCCTCACCCAACAACAAACACAAGCAATAAGGGCAAGGAATAAATGAGTCACAATAAAGATCCCGGCAAGGGAACAATATCAAAATGAAACATCCCGGTAAGGGAACAACATTAAAAGCAACACGTCCCGGAAAGGGATCAATACCATAAACCTTTTCACATTTATCTCACAATTCGATTCACAATTTGAGCCAGTGCCCTGTGAGGTTCAATTGCCAATTATACTTTCACAAATCACTTTGCAACTTGAGTCAATGCTCTTCAATGTACAAGTACCAATATTCTTTCCACAATTATTGCTCAATAGTAGCAATCACCACATTTAAACATGAAACAGAGTCACATTAATCACAACATAACTCACAGCCAAGCTTGACACCAATGTATAGATACTTGTCACCATGCCTATACGTCGTACTCGAAAAATAACACATAGCAAATAAGACACAACTCCTAACCCTCAAACTAAGGTTAGATCAAACACTTAACTCGATGCCACGAACAACATTCAACCCTCAACTATCGCTTTACCTCTTGATTCCACCACCAATTCGCGCGTATCTAGTCACAAGTTACTTAATTGCATCAATAAATTATAAATGAATCAATTTTAATACATGGAAATAAGTTTTATAAAGTTTTTCCCAAAAGGTCAAAAATCGACCCTGGGCCCACATGGTCAAAACCTGAAGTTCGAACAAAAACCCGACTACCCATTCACTCACGAACTCAAATATATAATTTATTTTGAAATCGGACCTCAAATCGAGGTCAAACTCCCCAAAAATTGAAAAACCTAAGTTCTACCCAAAACATCAAATTTCCCCATGAAAACCTTTCATTTTGACTTGTGAAAAGATGCTAAAAACTGGAGAAAACGAGTTAGAAATAACTTACAATCGATTGGGAGAAGAAATTGCCTTTGAAAAATCACCCTAGAGTGTTTTGGTTTTGAAGAGATATGAAAAATGGTTGAAAATGCGTCTAAGTGTGAATTTACAGGTCTCTGATGTCGCAAGTGCGACAATTGCGAACCCTTCAAAATTTTAAGAAGTTCGCCTTTGCAAACAAAAATGTCGTATTTGCGGCCAAGTTAGTTTTTCGGTCTACTTCGCATTTGCGATAAACCTCTTAGAAATGCGAGGTCGCATTTGCGATAATCCTATCGCATTACGAATGGGCTATAACTAGAGGATTGCATTTGTGATATATTCCTCGCATTTGCGAGGTAGGCTGGCGTGGGCTACTTTCGCATTTACGACATAGCCTTCGCATTTGCGAGCCAAACTTCGCAAATGCGAAGCCTGCAAGCCTGCAATAGAACAGCTAAAACCTGCAATTTTCCCAAGTCTGATTCTACTCTGTGGCCTATCCAAAACTCACTCGAGCCCTCGGGGCTCCAAACCAAACATGCACACCAACCTAAAAACATCATACGGACCCGCTCGTGCATTCAAATCACCAAAATAACATTAATAACTATAAATTTAGCATCAAAATCATGAAATCACTTAAGAATATCAAATTTCCAATTTTTCTCAAATAAGGTCCGATTCATGTCAGTTCAAGTCCGTTTCTTACCAAATTTCCCACACTCATCTGAAATCACATATAAGACATATACCGGGCTCTGAAACAAAGATACGGGCCCGATACCATCAAATTTCAAATAAATTTTATTTTCAAAAACTCATATATCTTTTAGAAAATAATTTTTTTCAAAATTTATTTCTCGGGACTAGAGACCTCGAAATTCGATTCCAGACATACGCCCAAGTCCCATATTTTTTTACGGACCTCTCCGAATTATCGAACCACCTATCCGGGTTCATTTACTCAGAATACTGACCGAAGTCAACTTAAATTTATTTTAAAGGCAAAATTCAATATCTTTCACGGATTTTTATATAATGGCTTCCCAGGTACGTGCCCAGACTGTGCACATAAATCGAGGTAAAGTAAAAAGGAGGTTTTTAGGCCTCAGAATACTAAATTTATTTCTAAAATAAGTGATGACTTATTGGGTCTTCACAGCGATGAATTGTACTTGAACTTCGAGACATCCCCTTTGTCCCCTCATTAAAAACCTCTCCGAGAAAACCTAATTGGGACAAAACTCAGATGAGGGAAAAATAGTACGAAGAGGAGGCCGTCTGTTTTAGTAGTTGAAGTATTTGAGATGGGCGATGTTCCAATTGTTTATGTAGTAGTTTTTCCTGCATAGTTTCTAGTTAATATGATCCTTTGCTTGTTATTGTCGTGATCTTATACGGCCCATCCCAATTGGTTCTCAATTTTCCTTCTTTCGGATCTTTGCCCGCTTGTGTTTTATCTTTGAGTACATAGTCTTCGACTTTGAGCGGTCTTACTTTGGCGTTTTTGTTGTAGTACTGTTCTGCTTGTTGCTTTTGGGCTACCATTCTTATGTAAGCCATACTCTTCGCTCCTCTACTTCGTCGAGGTCCTGTTTTCTATTTTCGTCATTGCTCGGTCCACTTTCGTTAGAGTATCTCGGACTGGTCTCACCGACCTCAACGAATATCATGGCATCAGTCCCGTAGACTAGTGAGTATTGCATTTCTCTTGTGCTTGTTTTCGGTGTGGTGCGCTATGCCCACAACACCTCTAGGAGAAATTCCGGTCATAGTCCCTTAGTGTCCTCAAGTTTTTTCTTCAAGATATTCAGTATTGATTTGTTTGAGGATTCGGCTTGCTCGTTACCAGTCG
Source organism: Nicotiana glauca (assembly GCA_026770625.1). Lineage (NCBI taxonomy): Eukaryota > Viridiplantae > Streptophyta > Magnoliopsida > Solanales > Solanaceae > Nicotiana > Nicotiana glauca. The sequence continues at coordinate 29,264 of MU712576.1, forward strand.
GGTGGTATGGCGTGGAGAGTATTTGCTTGATGTGTCATTTGTTGAAGAACTCAACGGTCTTCTGTCGGGTGAACTGGGGTCCATTGTCACAGGTTATTTCTTTGGGGATGCCAAAGAGGCATATGATGTTTCTTCATATGAATGTGATAACTTTCTATTCACGTATTTGGGTGAACACAACTTCTTCAACCCTTTTGGAGAATTAGTCTGTTAAAACTAAAAGAAAACGTACATTACCTCACTCTGATGGGAGAGGTCCGATGATGTCCATTCCCCATTTCATGAACGGCCATTGCGATGTGACAGAAGGGAGGTATTCACCCTCCTGGTGTATCATAGGGGCATATTGCCGGTATGGGCACCATATTGGCCTTCATGAACTTCTTCGAGTACGCGCCTTGTTTGATTCGGCCCTAGGCATTTTGCTAAGGGGCCTCCAAACGTCCTTTTGTATAACTCGTGGTTCATGAGGTTGTATTTGGCTGCCTGCATTCAAAGTTTTTTGGCTTCTTTTTTGTCCGTTGGGAGCGTTTCTTCGTGCAAGTATGTTATAATATGGTCGTGCCAGTCACAAGTCAAATTTACAGAGTGTACCTCGAGTTGATCTATTGATGAATGCAGGAGGGTGACCACAGTTTCCTTTGTGATGTTCTTGGTGGCTGTTGCTATTTTTGCAAGGCCGCATGCTTCGATATTTTATGCAAGACCACATTTTATGTCCTTAACATTGTGAGTGCTTTGATTGTTTGTTTCATCTTTTAATTCATTTATCTATTATTCTTGATTATTCGTATTAATTTAAATCTGAAATTGCTTATAAATACAATTGTTATCCAATTTTAGGATAAACAATAATATTCAAAACCAAAAGAACAGGTGGGGAAGATAAGCGTTGGTTATATTTGTTTTATAATTAGAATACGTGTTTAATAATTGTCAAAAGGACCAAGTTTAGACAAATAATATGCTAAATATAATCAAATTATTATTTAGTTAATTATCTCATGATCATTTGTTTTTAATATTTAGTAAGAATCATTGTTGTTTTTGCCTAATCTGTTAGTGTAAGTGTTACATTTTGGTACGTAAGATAGGTTTTGAAAAATTAAGGTACAACAATGCGCCACTACAAATTAATTATTAGTCACGTTTTATTTTCTTCTATTTGGGCATTAATTACTCTCTCTTTACAATGTAAGTGACGTACTTTGACTAGGCATAAAATTTAATATAAAATAAATACTTTTAAATTTTTTAATTTTAAATATATTATAATATTTATGTGACCATAACATCTTCTCATAAAAATAAAATATGACGTTCAAAATATTATTTTAAATATAAATATAATTCTTAGAAACCGGATTAATAAGTAGTGTCGAGTATATTGAAACGGAGGGAGTATTTCTTAGCATCACCCACTATTTTACATGTGATTCAATTCAAATAGCTAGATGTCACCATCCTATTGGCATACATGTCAAGCTCTATTTCAGAGTAGTCTCTATCTTAAGTGGTTATTAGCACCTTAATTTAATATTCCTGCGATCTGCGATATGCGATAAGTGACCATTTTTTCTTTTTCTTTTGGTCCATAATAAGTGTCCACTTATATAATCAAGAGTGAATTAATTTTATTTTTCAAATTTATCCTTAATTATATATTCTAATATGTCAAGGTAACAATAAATTAAGGTTAATTTAGTGAATACTCCCTCCGGTCCAAAATAAGTGATTTTTCGGATGTTTTCATACAAATTAAGAAATTCACTTTTTAGCATTAATTAGTAATAAAATTGACCATGTTAACCTTTACTATCTCACATAAACACTCCTAACACATATTCCAACACTATTTACTCCAAGGACAATGTAGGAAAAATTAATACTATTTACTCCAAGGACAATGTAGGAAAAAATAATTAATTCATTCTACTTATTTTGGACCATAAAAAAATACCAAAAATTTACTTATTTTGGACCGGAGGGATTACATTTTTTCCTAGGAGCTCGTATTTCCTTAATTGGCATCCCAGAAGTAAAATGGTCACTTGCTGTGAACCAGAGAGAGTAACAAGCTATTTTTAAGGTGCGAACATCTATCTTCACCATTTTTCTTTTATGTTCATTTTATAATTTAATTTTTCATACCAACGTTATCCGAGTCAGTTTGCGCAACAGCATCTGCTGACCACTTTTCGATCATATCTTTGGAAAATAGCTATTATTCCGGAGTTCTAAATTTCACAAGTAAAACCTCATGATAATATATTGGAATATACTTGTAGAACTTGAAATTTCAAGACAATAGTTATTCTGAGAGGAGTTAAAAATTGACAATTTGTGAATTTTACCCGGTTACGTAAATGGCGTGGCTGTTGATATCTAAATTTTTCTTATATATTTTTTACACAAATATATACTTTCAAAATAGAATATATGCAGTTATAAGCATGCATAAATATTTTTATAATTTTTTAAAAAGCTCCAAATTGATTTATTTCTTCCCTGTTTTATTTATAAAATTTCCAATAATTATCCTTCAAATTATTTTTGTGGTGATTTAGTCGTCAAAAGTCTTTATTTATGCCAAAATATTATTTAAATATTTTTTTCATTTTTTTACAACTGCATTTACACTTTTTAGGCTAAATTGCATATCTTTGCAATAATAGCCCTACTAATGTATAATTACATTATTGATGCACAAAATGGTCTTTTATATTTTAAAAATATAAAAAAACTATTTTAAATCATTTTAGGACATAAAAGTATTTTTTAGAAATTATTTATTATTTCTTATAAATTATATAGTATTAAAAATGGCTATTTAAAATATAGCCTGATTTTTTTTCAATTTCAGCCCCAATACCAGCCCAATTCATAATTAAATTACCCAGCCCAAACCACAGCTACCTGATCCGACCCCCAAAACCCTTTAATATCATTCGTTGATCATAGAGATCAATGGCCACAAACGACCCTTCCTAAAATAAACTAACCTATACCCCCCCCCCCCCAAAAAAAAAAA
>MU712576.1:42528-70115 GCA_026770625.1 Nicotiana glauca
CTCAGAATTTCATTTCGACCCTCGGATCAAAATCTCTCCTACCAACCGGAATTCGCCGAAATTCCAACTTCGCCAATTCAAGCCTATTTCTACACCGGACCTCCAAATTCGATTCTGATCGCAATTCTTAGTCACAAATCATATCCCGAAGCCAACCGAACCACCGAAATTCACATGCGAGCTCTCTAACCACATAGTCAACTTCCGGTTGACTTTTCTAAAACAAGCTTCCTTCTAAGAGGCTATGTGCCTTATTTCCAACCAAAACCAATTCAATTACACCCGATCAACTCTAATACTGATATTGAAACATGAAGCAACACAATAAGGGGAAAATAGAGCAGTAACACATAAGACGACGGGTCAGGTCGTCACATCCTCCCCAACTTAAACCAAACGCTCGTCCTCGAGCGTGCCCAGAGTTGTACTAGGAGCAACCCAATAGCTGAATGACCTTACCAAGCATATACTCGGGGTGATCCCAAGTCACCCTATCTGACATAGGTCCGATAAAACAATATAGCTGAATTTCACAGTCCATCTAAACCATAAACCACATTGCACTTCCCGACATCATACACAAGATCAGAACCTCACGTCTGTGTTCAGAATAAACCCGAACCAACTGTAATAACCCATACTCGCCACTCCAGGCGAGACCATATGATATACTATACAACCAAACACTCGAGACGATGGCATCTATTCACAACGATTGCCCACATAACCAAATACCGATAGAAAAACCTTTTTTATTAGCTAAAGTCTTACTCCAACACTTTCATATACTACCAACGGCAACTGAAACACGCGATGAACCGAACCCATCTCTCAGATCACCCATTCATGAGTCCATTACCTTTCTGGCTGATACTACAACAGATTTCGGAGCCAAACCTCGATATTACCTTTCTAACAAGCTGAAATCAAATATGCTCGTACTAATTAATGACTCCAACGATCATCTCGACTACAACACACCACTCTGGTGACATGACACCTCAACACCAGCCTAAGCCACAACGTGCACAACACATGCACCAATAAGAAATGTTCTGAACACACTCAAATCATGACAGCTGACTCAAACGAAAGAGCTGTAGCTCAAGCTGAACAGTACCATTACAACACAAAACTGAGATCCCATCTCACATCATAGAAATAGAGTACGTGAACCCTCCTCGAAAGGTCATAACTTCACGTGGCCTTGCCACAATGCGCGATTCTATCCAAACACTATTACCCATGAAGCACCTCAAGTCACCATGCTCAACACGGTCAACCACGCACAGATTGAGGTCTGAAACCAAGCAATCCATCACACCCACGGTGAAGCAAGTAATATACACTATTAAATCCTGAATGGACACAACCGATGCGCTATTCGCCGAGCAGCACCCAATACGGACTTTCCTCAGAAACTAGGAAGCAAGGCATAAAAAGTAACATATAGAAAACTATTCTCCACATCACACTGTTGCGGCGTGCAACCCGATCCAGATAACATACCCGTGGCGGCGTGCCACCCGATCCACACATATATCTCACAAAAGGAGATGCACATCGAGCCAAATTTGCTCATTACAATAAACACATATAGCCTCATGCCCGGCCACAAAAAATGCATCCGAAAAAGTCCCTCAATACCGGAACTGAATCAATGGTAGAAACCTCTGCACTGACATCCGTCACGAAGGCCCAATTAATAAAGCAATGCTTGCCAACCATTCGCTGGTATCTGGAATACAAGCTACCCTACTAGAACATAATCCGTTGCACCTTGCCATGCAGCCTGTGGCATTTTCCGACATAGCCCATAACACATTAGTCTAGACAACCTGACATTGGGATAATCAGTCTTCAATCTAATATCATAACCCAAATTTAACATACCAAGCAAGGAAAGATCCACTCGGACCTCCAATCACCAATAACCGCTAAGCGGTGCCAATACACACGATCTACAACCACTGTATAGTCGGATCACGAGAACTTCTAGTCTCTAACACATATAACACACATCAAGTATCCATTCATACCACGAAAGATATTCAACAATTTCCCTGCGCCACCAACAATTTAATTATCAAAAGTCGATCCATCAAGAGAATACCGCAATACCACCAAATATTATTAGTTTACATCACCTTGCCCTTTTTACTGAACATATACCCCTGAAGATCGATTATTCATCCACTAAAATAGTAATACCATCTCCTTATTTATACGAAGATCGATTCTTTATTCACTTGCAGCTGCCCGTGCTGCTCAAGAATTTAATGACTTCCCATTATATTATGAATTGCACCAAAACCTTGAACACGCAAATCTCAATTATCCATATCATAACACATAGACCACACCACACTAGGATAACATGAGGACTTCTATGTCTCTCCTGCGCCGCAGACATCGACGCACTCAAGTAGTCAAGAACTTTCATGATCCCACATAGGAGAAAAATTATTACACACTCCATGCTTCGCATACCCATAGGAAATATACTCATCTTCAAATCACGGTAAAATACATCAAGAACTCTTTCTCCCAATTCCATTGCACAAGCTAAATTGCCAGGACTGAATCCTTCTATCCAAACCAAGTTAAGCAAACTGCCAACACTTATAAGCTTTGCTACACAAGACCTGTAAGGCTCATTACCTCAAACACATACAAGAATTAATCATATCCTTACCATACCGATTTGGTTCATTATCAAGCTATTCCACTTATCCAATTTCCTTCCTGGTTCATCTTTAATTTGATATTCTCCCTTGCTGTAGCACCACAATACCTCAACCCAGGTTACTACACCAGACTCGCACATAAAACTACACGGTCTAAGACCCATAGGCTACTGAATACCCTCTCAACGTTTCCCAGAAATACCACATTCCAGAATGCTTTACTTTGAAGAACTTCCTGCGATTCCGAATTCGTTTACCATTACCTTCCAAATGCGGATACGTAGAATCCCATGATTAACACAAAGTACCACAAGTCTTGATCTTTTCTAATGAAAACATAGTCTCTAGCCATATACACAAACTTAAGACACCTGATTGTTACATGCAAAATCTTGAACACAGTAAAACCATTCTCGAGAACCATTCACTCTTATTCAGCTGTAATTCACCTGCCCTAAATGAACGAAACCACTCGTGCCTTATTAGTACCCTGACACCGCAGAACATGATTTCATACAGATACAAACAACCATCTTCCTTCTCTATACACTGAGCATTCTTTATCAACAATAGCTCAAAACATCCTAGTATTTTCTCACATCTACGAAGCACCATATAATTCACACGCGCCATTCTCGGCTCAATTTCTGCAACCAGAACTGATCCGCCAACATACCTTGAGACAGAACCAACATAGTACCTAACAGTGCAATTAGCTAATCAATAGCAACCTCCCCAACTTGGCTCGAGACCAAATACCATGACACGCTCAATAAATCCTAAATACTTTTACTCTAATGAAACCACAACATTATAGTGAGATTAAACTCAAGTCATTTACAAGTTTTGTGAATACACAGATCATCTAGCACTGACAATCTCTGCAACCCTCGCATTCATTTCCACATCAGCTGAGTCCGCTTTCTTAAGCGTCCATATTTCTCAAATTTCAACACATACCCTTCAATTACACAGGAGATCTCCTAACATACACATAAGAATCATACCACTCAAAACACTACGCAGGAGATAACCCACCTACTTCGCCTCATTTCAATATCCCAACATACCATCCACCATCATATACGTTACACAATCAATTAGTCTTCCTGAGTCTGAGCTCATTCCGCCACATGAAATGTACACTTTCCAACTAAGAGACATGAAAAATATTCTTCACGCGCCCATAACTTGGGGCTGCACAATAGACCGCAATAGAAAACAAACACTTAACAACTCATCTATTATCAATCAGACTTCTTCGTCACTACCAAAATCACATAGATACACTTCACAGTACTGACATACTCATCACATGGATATTCCACCGCCAACGCGGCTAATAAGAACATTACTGAACATATAAGTTCAAAACACTTGCTGACACAATCAGCACCTTGGTGCTCAAGTGATAAGCAAAGATCCGGCCTCAAGTCCTCCAGACTGGCCCAATATCGAACTCACGGGATCACATCTCACCTTTCGATCAGAGAATCACAAGCCATCAAGGCACTTACAATACTGAGCGCTCATGTGCTCATACAGACGTGTGGAAGGAATTTCAAGAGTTATATCTCAAGCTGAATCAAGTACGCACGATAAGAATTCCAAGAAAGTGAAGTTTTCCTAAAGGTTCTGCAGCCTCTCGAGGATAAATACAGACGTCTCCGTACCGATCCGCGAGACTCTACTAAACCTGCTCATGACTCGTGAGACCTAGTAACCTAGGCTCTGATACCAACTTGTCACGACCCAATTCCCAAACCCGATCGTGATGGCGCCTCTCGTGAAGACAAGGCCAGCCAGACAACTCAGAACACCACTTAAAGCAGTTAATCAGTTATATAACAGTCCGAATAAGAATTAATCAACATAAATACAACCCAATACAGCCCGACCTGGGTGTCACAAGTCATAAGCATCTAATGAGTAGGGACTCTACTATTGGCCCACAAAGTATATATATACAAGATAAAACTGGAACTCAAAGATGGAAGGCGGTGCCGCGAACGCTGGCGGTCACCTTGCTCAACTACCACAATATGGCCTTCAGTCCTGCTAATAACCCGTTACCGGGTGAACAAAACCTGCAACTGCACGCAAGGTGCAGGGAGTAAAGTGAGTACTTCCAACTCAGTGGTAATAAGAGTGAATAATATCTGAGCAAAAAGAAAACACGTATGAGCACTCCAAAATGCTATAACAGACAGTACAACTCTTTTAGAAAAATAGTAAAAAAAAAATCGTAACACCGAGAGAATCCTTTAGAAAATCTCAAGCTCAGTTAAAAATCTCTTTTGAAAGTATGCCTTTTCAACAGTTGCAAAAATAATTTCAACAAGTAGAAAATAACCAGAAATCTGCCACTCGGGCTCAGTATCAACCTCTCAGTACAGTATCAGCCCCGAGGGCTCACTCCCAACTCAAAATATACAACATCAGCCTCTCGGGCTCTGCACTCCTTAACATGTAACACCAGGGTATCTGGTCAACAAGGCAAGTAATAGCATGTATGCCAATGATATGTGAGTGCTAAAGATCATGCCACGTGGTACAAACAGGAATGAATGCACAAAATCAATGCAATACACATGACCGCTACGGCGCGTAGCCCGATCCATGGGTACCTTGCGCTCACTGGGGGTGTGTACAGACTCCGAAGGGACTCCTACAGCCCAAGCGCAATATCTTGGTCAGTCATTGTTACCTGACCAGTCAGCCATTGTTACCTGACCAATTTATATCACACAGTGCCATTGTTACCACTGTTCCAAGTATATATTACAGTGTCATTGTTACCACTGTTTCAAGTATAACATACAGTGTCATTGTTACCACTGTTTCAAGTCACGTTATAATCAGTCCAGATAATAATATAGTAACCCCCTTGGGCATTTACAAAATAGAAGTTTACAGCCCGAAATACATTTAAAATGTCATTTAAGTTTTCAAAACTTAGAAGCATGCCTGAGTTTGCAAAATGGTATATAAAACCTTGGGCTGAAATCAAATGAGATGCAAGATATGCTAAAACAGTAATATCAATCCCCGAAGGATTCACATAGTTGGCACGAAGCCCAAACATGGTAATCAGCCCACCTCATGATAGCATCAAGTAGTTTGCAGTCAATCACGTAGTAAAATCAACAACCGGGACGGACCAAGTCACAATCCCCAATGGTGCTCTACCCCACGCTAATACCTAGCATGCAAGTCACCACAATACAGCACTATGATGTGCATATCCGGGGTTTCAAACCCTCAGGATATCATTCACAAGTATTACTCACCTCGAACCGGTGAAATTCCTCGCTCGCGATGCCTTTGCCCCTCAAATTGGCCTCCACACGCGTCAAATCTAACCAAAATCAGTACAAATATATCATAATATGCTAGTGGGACAACACCCAATCGAAAACAATCGAAATATAACAAAAATCTCGAAACTAGCAAAACCCGAGCCCCGGGCCCGCTTCTCGAAAAATTACAAATCTTACATTTTCGGAATCCTCGTCTCGCCACGAGTTCGTACATATAAAATTTGTCAAAATCGGAGTCGAATAGCCCCTTCAAATTCCAATTTTACAATACTAAAAACCAAGCCCTTACTTCTCCAATTTTCACTCAATTTTCAGAGAATTAATGGATGAATCTTCGATAAAATCATGTATTTTACTCATAAAGCTTACCTCCAATCGATTCCCAGTCGAAAGCCTCTTAATTCCTTGCCAAAAGCTCCCAAGCTCGCTAAAAAAATGGTGGAAAATAAACCCAAGTCGCGGATGAAATGCCAATTAAAAGCCCTTCTGATGCCCAGGTTTTACCCTACGCGAATGCGGCCAAAACCCCTGCGTTCGCGATGACCAGAAAATGTTGACCACAAATTTACTCTACTCGAACGCGTCTTCCAGTACATGAACGCGATGACTTAAATCCTCCAACTACGCGAACGCATTACCTGATACGCGAACGCGATGCACAGGTTCTCTTACCTACGCGAACACGATCTTAATATCGCGAACGCATTGAACAATCTAGGCAGGGCCCCAAGCCCCTCTTACGCGAACGCGAGGCACTCCCATGCGAACGCGATGCACTAATTATTTCCCTTACTTGAACGCATTCTAGCTGACGCGAACGCGAAGACCAAATTGGTCTGCAACAGCTGGGCCAAAAATCTGCAACACTTCCAAGTTCAAAACCTCCGTTTAACCATCCGACATCATCCCGAGGCCCCCGGGACCCCAACCAAAAACATCAATCTACTCCAAAACATCATACGAACTTGTTCCAATCATCAAAACATGTCCATTAACACAAAAATCATCAAATCTCGACGGATTCAAGCCTAAGTTTAACTAAAACTTCCGAATCACACATTCGATCAAAAACCCGACCAAACGACGTCCGAATGACCTGAAAATTTGCAGACATATCCAAAATTACCTAACAAAGCTACTGCAACTCTCGGAATTTCATTTTGACCCTCGGATCAAAATCTCACCTACCAACCGAAATTTGCCAAAATTCCAACTTCGCCAATTCAAACCTATTTCTACACCGGACCTCCAAATTCGATTCCGATCGCACTCCTAATTCACAAATCATTCCTCAAGCCAACCGAACCACCGGAATTCACATCCGAGCTCTCTAACCACATAGTCAACTTCCGGTTGACTTTTCTAAAATAAGCTTCCTTCTAAGAGGCGATGTGCCTTATTTCCAACCAAAACCAATTCAATTACACCCGATCGGCTCTAATACTGATATTGAAACATGAAGCAACACAATAAGGGGAAAACGGAGCAGTAACATATAAGACGACGGGTCGGGTCGTCACAGTCTCGTGTTCGCGTAGAAGGAAATTTCCTTCAACATGAATAACTCATCGCGTTCGCGAGGGTCCTCCCGTGAACACGAAGAAGAAAATTCCAGAACATCAGAAACTGAAAACCTGCAACTTTTTATGAGTTCTAAACCTTCCGAAACATATCCAAAACTCACGTGAGCCCTCAGGGATCCAAACCAAACATATGTACTAACTCAAAAACACCATATGAACTATCTGTGAGATCAAATCGCCAAAATAACCTATTAAATAATGAATTAAACCTCTAAATTAATGAAATTTCTCAAAACTTATTTAAACATCAAATTTTGCATTTAACGTCCGAATCACGTCAAATGGATTCCATTTCTTACCAAACTTTACCGACAACACATATAAATCATATTGAACATGTACCGGGCTCTGAAACCATAATATGGGCTCGATACTGCAGATTTAACATAATATTTCACTTTCATAAACCTTTATATTTTTCTGAAAATAATTTCTTCTAAAAATTCATTTCTCGGACTTGGGACCTCGGAATTCAATTCCGGGCATACGCCTAAGTCCCATATTTTTACACGGACCCTCTAGGACCGTCAAATCACGGGTCCGGGTTCGGGTCCGTTTACCCAAAATGTTGACCGAAGTCAAATCAAATAGATTTTAAGCCCAAATTTCAATATTTTTCATAGATTTTCACATAATAGCTTTTCGCTTACGCGCCCGGACTATACACGCAAATTGAGGTAAAGCTAAAAGAGGTTTTTAAGGCCTCAAAATGCAGAATTCATTTTAAAAATAAGTGATGACCACCTCTAAAATAATCGTTCATCCTCGAACGGACATAAGAAGGAAGTACCTGAGTTGGGGAAAAGATGGGGATAACGGCTCCGCATATAGGACTCAGACTCTCAGGTCGAGGCCTCAGCAGGCTAACCTCTCTACTGAACACGAATAGAAAGAAAACTCTTCGACCTCAACTGACGAACCTGCCAATCTAGAATGGCTACCGGCTCCTCCTCATATGACAAATCCTTGTCCAACTGGACAATGCTAAAACTAACATGTGGGATGGATCGCTGTGGTATTTCCAAAGCATGGACACATGAAACACTGGATGCACGGCTTTATGCTTGGCGGCAAAGCAAGTCTATAAGACACCTCTCCCACTCGATCAAGGATCTCAAACGGGCCAATAAATCTAGGGCTAAGCTTACCCTTCTTCCTAAATCTCATCTCACCCTTCATAGGCGACACTCGAAGCAATACCTGCTCACCGACCATGAAAGCCAAATCTCGAACCTTGCGGTCGGCATAACTCTTTCGCCTGGACTGAGCTGTACGAAGCCTATCCAGAATAATCCTGACCTTGTCCAAGGCATCCTGAACCAGATCCGTACCCAACAACCAAGCCTCTCCCCGCTCAAACCATCCAACCAGCGATCGACATCGCCTACCATATAAAGCCTCACACGGAGCCATATGGATACTCAGCTGGTAGCTGTTGTTGTAGGCAAACTCTGCTAAAAGAAAAAACTAGTCCCACAAGCCTCTAAAGTCAATGACACAAGCTGGGAGCATATCGTCCAAAACCTGAATAGTCTGCTCGAATTGCCCGTCCGTTTTAGGATGAAACGCTATGCTCAACTCAACTCATGTGCCCAACTCTCATTGAACTGCTCTCCAGAAATGTGAGGTAAACTACGTACCTCAGTCTGAAATGATAGACACGGGCATACCATGAAGGCAAAAAATCTCCCGGATATAGATCTCAGCTAACCTCTCAGAAGAATTGGAGACTGCCATAGGAAGTAAATGCGCTGACTTAGTCAGCCTATCAACTATAACCCACACTGCTTCGAACTTCCTCTGAGTCCGTGGGAGTCCAACAACAAAGTCCTTAGTGATACGCTCCCACTTCCACTCAGGAATCCCAATCTTCTAGAACAAACCACCAGGCCTCTGATGCTCGTACTTAACTTGCTGACAATTCAACCACCAAGCCACATATGCAATGATATCCTTCTTCATTCTTCTCCACCAATAATGTTGCTGCAAATCCTGATACATCTTAGCGGTGCCCGAATGAATATAGTACCGGGAGCTATGGCCCTCTTCTAATATCAACTCTTGAAGTCCATCCATATTAGGCACACAAACTCGACCCCGCAATCTCAAAACTCCATCATCACCTAAGGTAACATGCTTGGCACCTCTGTGCTGCAACGTGTCTCTAAGGACACACAAATGGAGATCATCACACTGCCGATCACTGATACGCTCTAATAAAGAAGAACGAGCGACCGTGCAAGCTAACACACGCCTTGGCTCAGAAACATCCAGCCTCACAAACCGATTGGCCAAATCCTGAACATCTAAAGCAAGCGATCTCTCACCGATCGGAATATAAGCAAGACTGCCCATACTGGCTAACTTTCTATTCAAAGCATCGGCCACCATATTGGCCTTTCTTGGATGATATAAGATGGTGATATCATAGTCTTTCAACAACTCCAACCACCTTATCTGCCTCAAATTCAGCTCATTCTGCTTGAACAAATATTTCAGACTCATATCATCTCTGAACACCTCACATGCCACGCCATATAGATAATGCTTCCAAATCTTCAACGCGTTAACAATGGTTGATAACTCCAAATCATGAATCGGATATTCTTCTCATGAATTTTCAACTGCCCTAAAGCATAAGCAATGACCTTGCCATCCTGCATCAACACTGCACCAAGCCCAATACGAGATGCATCACAATAAACTGTATATGGCCCTGAACCTGTGGGAAAAACCAATACCGGTGTCGTGGTCAAAGCTGTCTTGAGCTTCTGAAAGCTCACCTCACACTCGTCCGACCATCTGAATTAGGCACCTTTCTGGGTCAACCTGGTCATCAGGGCTGCAATAGATGAAAACCCCTCCACAAACCGACAATAGTAGCCTGCCAACGTCTAGGCCAGTTCTTGATTGCCTCAATCTTCTTCGGATCAACCTGAATACCCTCTACTGATACAACATGACCCAGGAATGCAACTGAACTCAACCAGAACTCACACTTCGAAAACTTAACATACAACTGACTATCCTTCAGAGTCTGAAGAACCACTCGAAGGTGCTGCTCGTGCTCCTCCTAGCAGCGGGAATATATCAAAATATCATCAATGAAGACTATCAGAAATGAATCCAAGTAACTCCTGAACACTCGGTTCATCAAATCGATAAAAGTTGCTGGGGTATTTGTTAATCCGAATGACATCATCAAGAACTCATAATGCCCGTACCGAGTGTGAAAAGCTATCTTAGGGACATCGGACCTAATCCTCCACTGATGGTAGCTAGATCTCAAGTCAATCTTTGAAAATACATTGGCACCCTGAAGCTGATCGAACAAATCATCAATCCTTGGCAACGGATACTTATTCTTCATCGTAACCTCATTCAATTGCCAGTAATCAATACACATCCGCATCGATAAATCCTTTTTCTTGACAAACAACAACAGCGCACCCCAAGGCAAAATATTGGGTCTAATGAAACCCTTCTCAAGCAAGTCTTGCAACTGCTCCTTCAACTCTTTCAACTCAGTGGGTTGAGTGCCCAGAGCCAAATCAATGCAGAAATCAATATCCTTGTCGGGTGGCATACCCAGTAGGTCTGAAGGAAATACCTTAGGAAACTCCCAAACAATGGATACAGAATCAATAGAAGGGACCTCAGCACTAAAATCGCGAAAATAAACCAAATAGGCCAAACACCCTTTCTCGACCATACACCGAGCCTTCACATAAGAGATAACACTACGGGCAGAATGACCGGGAGTCCCTCTCCTCTATAAACGAGATAAACCCAGCAAGGCTAAGGTCATAGTCTTAGCATGACAGTCCAAGATAGCATGGTAAGGTGATAACCAGTCCATCCCTAATATAACATATCAACCATGTCCAAAAGCAACAAATCTACACGAGTCTCAAGACCCCTAATTACTACAATACAAGAACGATGGACTCAATCTACCATAATAGAATCACCCATCGGTGTAGACACATATACAGGGGCACTCAAGAAATCACTAGGCATGACCAGATATGGTGCACAATAAGATGACACATAGGAGTAGGTAAACCCTGGATCAAATAAAACTAAAGCATCTCTGCCAAAAACCAGAACTGTACCTGTGATAACTACATCGGAAGCCTCAGCCTCAGGCCTGGCTGGAAGAGCATAACATTAAGGGTGGGGGCCACCACCTTATACTACATTTCTGGGATGGCCTGCAGCTGGCTAGAATCCACCTTTAGGGAATTGAGCTCCACCTCTAGCACCTCTACCTCCACCTCTAGCACCTCTATCCCCACCTCTAGCTGGCTGGGCGGGTTGTGGAACACCTGGTGCCTGAACCATAGCACGGGAACCCTGCTACAGCAACTGAATACCCACTAATTTCGGACAAGCCCTCCGGATATAACCATACTCACCACTCTCATAACATCCACCTGAGTGATGCGGCTGAGGAAACTGAGGCTGACCCTGGCAACCTGATTGACCACCCCGAAAACTCTGGAGTGGCAGTGCACTTATAGGAGTTGGTGGTGCACTGTAGGGTTGTTGATCAGAATACTGTATATGAGAACCATGACCACCTGAAGCGTCGTGAGAAACTTGAAGTGCTAACTGAAAGGGCCTAGGAGGATGGCCTCTACCGTACGAATCCCTACCTCTAGATGAGGCACCACTGAATCTGCCTGAATGAAAATGCCTCTTGTCCTGCCCATAACCACCTCTCTCTGAAAGAACGATCTCCACTCTCCTGGCCACATTGGCCGCCTCCTGGAAAGCAATTTCACTCCCAGTCTCCCTAGCCATCTAGAGTCAAATCGGTTGAATAATCCCCTCAATAAACCTCCTCACCCTCTCTCTCTCTCGTTGGGAAGTATGACAAGAACATGACGAGCCAAGTCAATGAATCTAGTCTCATACTGAATAACAGTCATAGAACCCTGTTGGAGACGCTCAAAGTGCCTCCGATATGCCTCTCTCTGAGTGATGGGGAGAAACTTTTCCAGAAATAGCTGAGTAAACTGCTCCCAAGTCAAAGTTGGTGGTCCGACTGGTCTAGCCAAGCAATAATCTCTCCACCAAGTCTTGGCGGATCCAGATAAGCGAAAAATAGCAAAATCGACCCCATTGTACTCCACTATCCCTATGTTCTTCAGAACCTTATGATAGCTGTTTAGATAATCCAAGGGATCCTCAGAAGATGCAGCGCAAAAAGTAGTAGTGAAGAGCTTGGTGAACCGGTCCAATCTCCACAAAGCATCGACAGACATAGCTGCTCCATCACTAGTTTGAGCTACCACACCCGGCTGAACTACTCCAACTGGCTGAGCTGCTGGAGTCTAAAACTGGGAAGCTATTTACTCCGGAGTGCGAGTAGCAGGATTTTGGGCTCCTCCTCCAGCTTGAGAGGCGGCTGGTGCTACAGGAACCAAGCCTGCCCGGGTGACATTCTCCATAAGGCCCACTACATAGACCAAAGCATCCTGAAGTACCGGGGTAGAAATAAACCCCTCTGGGACTTGAGCTGGGCCCACCGGAACTGCCTGGGCTGGAACCTCATCATCAAAGTCAACTTGAGGCTCTGCCGCTGGTGCTGCTACTCTGGGCTGAGCTTTGCCCCTACCTTGGCCTCTAGCATGGCCTCGGACTCGTCCTCTACCCCTCGTGGGAGCTGCTGTTGGGGGCTTGGGCTGCTGATCGGTGGATGAGGTAGTGCGTGTTCTCGCCATCTGCGAAAGAATAGAGTAGAAATTCAATTAGCATTGAGAAACCAAACCGCACAACAAGAAAGAATAAATGTGAAGTTCTTCCTCTCTGTAGCCTCTGGGATAAATACAGATGTCTCTGTACCAATCCTTCAGACTCTACTAAGCTAGTCCATGAATTGTGAGACCTATTGTAGAGCTACTAACTCTTTTATTACCCCTTTTTAACAATTTAAAATAACGTGTGATCAACAGTGAAACATTAACGATAAATAAGAACAGGCGGAACACTTAATTTGAGAAAATAACCATAACCAGTACTACAATGCCAATACACACCTCTACCCGGAATTTGGTGTCATAATATCACGGACGGACTATGATTACTACAATAAATGTCTGAAAGAAATACAATCTGTCTTGAAATCAAATGAAAACAGAGTACATAATAAGATAGAAGAGAATGTCGGGCCTGCGGATGCCTGCAGGACTACCTCGGGATCTCTAGCTAGACTGAAGGTAGCCTCCCCAAGTGCTACTATCCAAAAGCTGCTCCGGGATCTGCACATAGTGCAGAGTGTAGCATCAGCAAAACCAACCCCATGTGCTGGTAAGTGCCTGGCCTAACCCCGGCAAAGTAGTGACGAGGCTAGGACCAAACTCCATATAAACCTATGTAGTTATATAATATACAGTAGAAAATATAACAGGAATGAACAATTAAAGATGGGAGGGGGTGCATGCTGCGGGGGAAATATCAAATCCAGCAGTAATTTAAGAGAAATATAAGAGAACAATTCAAGATATAAAACAAAATAATAATAACATTGTTGTGGCGCGCAACCCGATCCCTATCAATTGACACTGTTGTGGCGTGCAACTCGATCCAACTGTCTCATTGTTGCAGCATGCAACTCGATCCAATATAACATTGTTGCTGCATACAACCCGATCCAATACAACATTGTTGCGGCGTGCAACCCAATCTAGTTATATTATTGTTGTGGTGTGCAACCCGATCCAAATGTAACATTGTTGAGGCACGCAACCCGATCCACATATACAATAAACAACAATCATAACAAGAGTCCCGGCAAGGGATCAATAAAGAACTACACAGTTTCGGCAAGATAATCGACAATAAGAGTAAATACGTCCCAGCAAGGGAGAAACAGCTATAACAAATCTTATTCCAACATCTAACCATCTCATCTAACACCAATATTCAATCATAAGTAATTTCCACAAGATCAATCTTAATCCTTGCTCAATACCGAGAATCATCAATCAAAGCATCCGTAGTATTATTTAAGAACACAATAAATTGCAATTTAAGACTCATGGTCATGCTCGAAACCAACGTATAGATACTCGTCACCATGCCTATACGTCGTACTCAACAAAGAAAAAATAGCAAATAGGACACAACTCCTAATCCCTAAATATAAGATTAGACCGAACACTTACCTCGAACTTTTACGGTCAACTCAGTCCTCAAACACCGCTTTTCCTTTTGAAGTTGGCTCCAAATCAATTGTATCTAGACATAATCGACTTTATAACATCAATAAACGCTAAACAATCCAATTTCAATGCTTAATTATAGCTTTCCCATCATTCTTCCCAAAAAGTCAAAAATTGACCCGGGCCTACTTGGTTGAAACACGAGGTTCCGACAAAAACCCGATCACCCATTCACTAACAAGCCCGAATATATAATTTGTTTTGAAATCCGACCCAAAACAAGGTCAAATTCCCAAATAATCAAAAAGCTCTAACTCTATCCAAATCCCTATTTTCTACCCTTAATCTCATGTTTTAGGCCTAGAAATCTAGTGGGTGTTGATAACAATGAAAGAAAACGAGCTTAGGATCACATAGCTATGAAGCTATGGTGAAGTTACTGTTCAAAAATTGCCCAAGAGGTGTGGAGAAGATGAACTTTATGAAAAATGGCGGAACTCCCGTAATACATTCTGTTTTTGAACTTAAAATGACTGGGGGGATTTTGGTCTATGCGTTCGCGATGAGTTAGGCCTGAGAGACCTTCGCGTTCACAAAAGTGGGCTCGTGTTCACGGAGCACTAACTCCTCGAGCCTTTGCGTTCGCGTCCAGGTGGTCACGTTCGTGTAGGTATAATACCTCTCCCCCTTCCCGGGCTCATAAGCCTTCGCGTTCTCAATACCAGGCCCGCGTTCGCGAAGGGAAGACCCATCCCCCCTCCCCCAAAGCTTCACGTTCGTGACCTGGGTCTCGCGTTCCCGTAGAAGGAAATTTCCTTCAGGATGAATAACTCATCGCATTCGCGAGGATGCTCCCGCGAACGGGAAGAAGAAAATGCCCGAACACCAAAACTTTCCGAAACACATCCAATACTCACCCGAGCCCTCAGGGCTCCAAACCAAACATACGTACTAACTCAAAAACACCATATAAACCTATCCATGCGATTAAATCGCTAAAATAACCTCTTAAATAATGAATTAAACCTCAAAATCAATGAAATTTCTCAAAACTTCTTCAAACATCAAATTTTGCATTTGAGGTCCAAATCATGTCAAATGGATTTCGTTTCTTACCAAACTTTACCGACAACACATATAAATCATATTGAACCTGTATTGGGCTCCGGAACCATAATACGGACCCGATACCACAGGTTTCGCATAACATTTCACTTTCAAAAACCTTTATATTTTTCAGAAAATAATTTCTTCTAAAAATTCATTTCTCGAACTTGGGACCTCGAAATTCGATTCTGGGTATATGCCCAAGTCCCATATTTTTCCACGGACCCTCCGGGACCATCAAATCACGGGTCAGGATCCATTTACCCAAAATGTTGACCGAAGACAACTTAAATGAATTTTAAGCCAAAATTTCAATATTTTGCACAGATTTTCACATAATAGCTTTCTGGCTACGCGCCCAGAATGCACACGCAAATCGAGGTGAAGCTGAAAGAGGTTTTGTAAGGCCTCAAAATGCAGAATTTATTTTAAAAATAAGTGATGACCTTTTGTGTCATCACACTGAGCTTGTAATTTGTTCTCTTTAAATGTAGTCCTAATTGTTCTTGATTGACTCCTAGACTTTTATCCTTTAAAAACTTAGGAAGTTCTAGAACTACCCTAGTTAGAGGCCCTAAATACCTCCAGGGCCATAAGGAAGGGACGGGTAGTGTAGCATAGGACATTTTCAAGGGTGCTAGAACGCTTTAGGTTATGACTAAAGGGAGGGAATTGGGTAGTAAGGACATGATTACTACGCACTAATGTCACGTGTAACCCTCATTGAAGAGTGATTATCGGATATTGCGTGGGCTGATCCTGTAAGCTAACCAACCTAGGACCGCTCTTTCCCAATTCACGATGTTTAAACTTTACTTTTCTAAATGTATGCAACTTGTTCAAGTCTTTTCCTTTTTGTCTCTTTACTTGAGCCATACAATGTCCAAAGCATGCCCTTATTTGCAGTTATATGTTTAAACTATTTATTTGTTAAGGACTAATTCATAAGTATAAGTTCGGTCGGGACCCACCGTTGTGGACCGAGAGGGGCGCCTAACACCTTCCCCTCAAGGTTACTTTGAGCCCTTACCCTAAATCGCTGGTGATCCAAACTAGTATAAGAGTTAATCGCTCTAGGTGCCCTAACACACCATAATTTATTAGGTGGTGACTCTTCAAAAATTCAAATCCCAAAAGCAAATGAGTTATTACCCCCCATGAACGTCGGAACCCAGACTTCTTTCTCCGCGAGGGAAAAAAGGGGGCGTGATAGTGGCTTAGCCACTTTTTAACATGGTATTTATTTTTTATTCAGTATTTTTAATGCTGAGCAAAAATAGCCACTACTCTATTAAAATTAATACCAAAAGATGTTCTTACCCTTTCTTCATGAGTGCGGCGTAAATATTAGAGACATGGTGTCCTTAAAATTTACACTACACATATGAAGTAAAGGACGACATGTCCTTAACATTACACTACATATATGGAGTTAAGGACATGATGTCCTATAGTTTGACAACAGAAGGTGCAAATACAGGACATTTTTCCCTTAATATTTATACAACATTCATGAAGTTAAGGATACCATGTCCTTAATATTTACACAAAACTCATAAAGTTAAGGACAATATGTCCTTAACATCTACAGTGCACACATGAAGTTAAGGATGCCATCTCCTAAATATTTACACTGCATACATAAAGCTAAGGATATGAGGTCCTAAAGTTTAACAACAGAAGGCGCAAATACAAGTTAATGACATTGTATCTTAACATATTTACACTACACACATGAAGTTAAGGACGCCACGTCCTTCACATTTACACTGCACATATAAAATTAAGAACATGATGTCCTAAAGTTTAACAATAGAAGGTGCAATACAAGTTAAGGACATTATGTCCTTAATATTTACACCATACTCATGAAGTTAAACGCAATGTCCTTAAATTTTACAATACACATATGAAGTTAGGGACAAGATGTCCTAAAGTTTAACAACCGAAGGTGAAAATACAGGACACGTTACCCCTAATATTTACACAGCATTCATAAAGTTAAGGACATCATGTCCTTAATATCTCCACAGCACCCATGTCTAGCACAAGGATATTTTCGTCCAGATGGGTAAATATTTATTAAGCACTGGCTAAAGAGTAAATCTATTTTAAATATGTAACGACCTGGCCGGTTGTTTTAAGAATTAACACCCCCAGTCCCCTATTAACTGCATTTTTCATGTTTGTTTCTGCTATTGTAAGTTGCCAGGAGGATTTATTTGGAATTTCGGAGAGTTTTGGGACACTTAGTCCCTACATGAGAGTTTAAGTTGTAGAATATAGGCCGTAGTCAGAGCAGTGTGAAGACAACTTCAGAATGGAATACCAATGGTTCCATTATCTCCGTTGGGTGATTTCGGGCTTAGGGGAATGTTCGGATTATGTTTTGGAGGTCCGTAGCTAATTTAGGCTTGAAATGCCGAAAGTTGAATTTTTGAAGTTTACGGTTCGATAGTGAGATTTTGAGATCAGGGTTGGAATGGAATTTCGGAAGTTGGAGTAGCTCCTCAGTGTTGAATATGAAGTGTGTGCAAAATTTCAGGTCATTCGGACGAGGTTTGATAGACTCTTTGATCGAAAGAGTAAATTGAGAGTTTTGGAGTTCTTAGGCTTGAATCTATGGTTAATTCGATATTTTGATGTTTCGATGTTGTTTTAGGTATTTTAAGGATTGGGATAAGTTTGGATAGTGACATATAACTTATTTGTGCTTTTGGTTGAGGTCCGGGGACCTCGGGATGATTTCAGGTGGTTAACGAAAAGTTAAGGATTTAGAGTTGCAGCTGAAGTTTATGGCTTCTGTCATAACCGCAGCTGCAGTTGAGAGACTGCAGGTGCGACTCCCACAAATGCGGAATCAAGAAGCAAAAGTGGCCAGATGAGGAAAGGCTAGGTGCCGCAGGTGCAGAAGTGTCCACGCACCTGCATGACCGCAAATGCAGTAAATAGGTCGCAGGTGTGAATTTGGGGAATTAATGAATTTTCACTAATGCGGTTGTTTTTCCACAGAAGTGGGACCGCAGGTGTGGTCCCTTGACCGTAGAAACAGATTTGCTGGGCAGAAAATAAGAATTTCAAGATTTTAGTTTCAAAAGTTAGAAAAATTGATTTGGAGCTCGTGAGAGGACGATTTTGGGAGGATTTTGAATAGGAAATCAGTAGGTAACAATTCCTAACTCCTTTCTAGTTGTACTCCTATAATCTAATCTTAGTTTTGTCATTTAATTTCGGATTTGGGATGAAAATTGGAGGAAAATTTGGAGAAAGTTCTTAGACCTAAATTTCGAGTTTCGATTGAGAATTTGATATTGGATTTGGATAATTTTGGTATGGTTAGACTCGTGAGAATATGAGGATAATTTTGGTATGGTTATACTCTTTAGACTCGTAAGTGCAGCACGCTAGGCTAGAAATACCTATTTTACCTTGGTATGGAATTTGAATTGACTTGTGTATCCTTCGTGTTGTTGCTGTCTGTTTACTTTAGGACTACGGATTTGTATTCCGGGAGATTGTGACTACCCGACCCATCATCATGTGAGTTGTAATGTGTTGCTTCATGTCTCAATGTCAGTATTAGAGTTGATCGGGTGTAATTGAATTGGTTTTAGTTGAAAATAAGGCACATAACCTCTTAGAAGGAAGCTTATTTTGGAAAGGTCAACCGGAAGTTGACTTGTGAGTTAGAGGGCTCGGATGTGAATTTCGATGATTCGGTTAGCTTTGGGAGGTGATTTGTGACTTAAAAGTGCGATCGTAATTGAATTTAGTGGTCCGGTGTAGAAATAAGCTTAAATTGGCGAAGTTCGAATTCTGGCGGATTCCGGTTGATAGGTGAGATTTTGATCCGAGGGTCGGAATGGAATTCCGAGAGTTGCAGTAGCTTCGTTAGGTGATTTTAGATATGTCTGTAAATTTTCGGGTCATTCGGACGTCATTTGGTCGGGTTTTTGACCGAACATGCAATTCGGAAGTTTTTAAGAAACTTAAGCTTTGATTTGATGAAAATGGACGATTTTGATGTTAACGATAGTGATTTTATGATTTGAAAAAGTTTAAATAAGGTAATAGAAAATATTTGTGCTTTTGGTTGAGGCCCCGGGGGCCTCGGGGTGATTTCGAGTGGTCAAACGGACCAATCTTGGCCTTTGGGAGTTGCAGAAATCAGCTGAAGTATCGCAGAGAAATTTGCTCAATGCGATCGCATAGGGTGCATTGAGATCGCATAGGAGGTTTGGATAGGGGTCCTATTTTTCTCTATGCGGTCGCAGTAAAGGCTGTGCGATCGCATAGGTTCAGAAGATGGGTCAGTGTGTTCGCATACGGGCAGTTGCGATCGCGTAGTGTAATTTGGGCCTGGGGTCCCTGGCAGTGTTTTGTTCTATGCTAACGCGGGGATGTTAGTGCGATCGCATAAGAGAAATTAGGGAGGATGGTGTTTTTTTTCTATGCGATCGCAATGTTAGTGATGCGATCGCATAAGGTTATTTCGCACCTGGGGCAGAATGCTTAAAAACATTTCATCCGCGAACCAAACCCCATTTCTCACCATTGAAGAGCATATTTGGGAGTTTTTAACGAGGGATTAAGAGGATTTCGACTGGGAATCGATTGGAGGTAAGTTTTATGAGTCAAATACATGATTATATTGAATATTTATCCATTAATCCTCTGAATTTGGATATAAAATTGAAGAAATTAGGGCTTGGTTTTTTTGCTATGTAAATTTGGGATTTGGTGGCCCATTTGAACTCCGATTTTGATAAATTTTATATGTACAGACTCGTGGCGAGACAAGGATTCCAGAAATGTAAATTTCGTAATTTTTCGAGAAGTGGGCTCGGGGCTCGGATTTTTGCCAATTTCGTGTTTTTGAGTATTTTTCGAGTTCTTTCGATTGGGTTATGTCCCATTAGCATATTGTGATATACTTGCCCTGATTTTGGATAGATTTGAGGCACGTGGAGGCCGGTTTGAGGGGCAAAGGCGTCGCAGGCTAGAGTTTTTGCCGGTTCGAGGTGAGTAATACTTGGGAATGATATCCTGAGCATTTGAAACCCCAGATTTGCACATCTTAGTGCTGTATTGTGGTGACTTGCACGCTGGACCTGAGCGTGGAGTAGAGCACCGTTGGGGATCGTGACTTGGTCCGTCCCGGTTGTTGGTTTTTACCGTGTACTTGCAAATGATTTGTTGTTATCATTATGACTTGGGCTCATTGCCATACTTGGGGCTTATTGCCAATTATTTGAACTCTTTATGAACTATCATCCCTGTTTTCCTCACTCTTTGAAATATTATTTGAACTTAGTCCATGTGATTTGCACTGTTTCATGAACTCAGCTATAGTTTTTCTCAAACTTGGAGTTTTAACTGATATTTGAACTATTTTTTGAGCTGAGTATTATTGTTTTACTGATGCCCGAGGGGCTTTTGACTATTTTGGACTGATTGAGGCCAAGGGCCATATGTGAGGGCATAAAGAGTGATGTAAGGAGGCTTTTAGGCCTCGAGTGCTATGTGAGGAGGCTTTCGGGCCTCGAGTGTTATGTGTGCATATGCATATACATGCATGGATCGGACTGCATGCCGCAATAGTATATTGCATGGATAGGACTGCACGCCGCAGTAGTATATTATATGGATCGGACTGCACGCCGCAATGATATGTTATGTGGATCGGACTGCACGCTGCAGTATTATTGCGCTTGGGCTGTAGGAGCCCCTCCGGAGTCTGTTCACACCCTCAGTAAACGCAGGGTACCCATGGATCGGGCTACGCGTCGTAGCGGTCATGTGCATTGCATTGCATTCATGCATTCATTCCTGTTTGTACTACGTGGCATGATCTTTAGCACTCACATATCATTGGCATGCATGCTATTACTTGCCTTGTTGACCAGATACCCTGGTGTTACATGTTAAGGAGTGCTGAGCCCGAGAGGCTGATGTTGTACTTGGTACTGATTTGAGTTGAGCCCGAGGGGCTGATATTGTCTGAGCGGCTGATACTGAGCCCGAGGGGCAGATCTCAGACTATTCCTGCTTGTTGAAATTATTTTTCGCAACTGTTGAAAAGGCATATTTTCAAAAGAGATTTTAACTGAGCTTGAGATTTTCTGAAGGATTTTCTCGGTGTTACGGTTTTTACTATTTTTCTAAAAGGGTTGTACTGTCTGTTATAGCATTTTGGAGTGCTCATACATGTTTTCTTATTGCTCAGATATTATTCTCTCTTATTACCACTGAGTTGGAAGTACTCACTTTACTCTCTACACCTTGCGTGCAGTTGCAAGTATTGTTCACCCGGTAGCGGGCTATTAGCAGGACCGAAGACCTTATTGTGGTAGTTGAGCAAGGTGACCGCCAGCGTTTGCGGCACCGCACTCCATCTTTGTATTTCGATTTTTATCTTGTATATATATATACATTGTTGTCCCAATGGTAGTGTCCCTACTCATTAGATGCTCGTGACTTGTGACACCCCGGTCGGGTTGTATTGGGATGAAATTAATAGTTTTAAATGCCAATAAGTTGTATTTTCTATGCAATTATGTTTAATAACTGTTAAAGAGAGGATTTGGGGTTGTTGGCTGGCCTTGTCTTCACGAGAGGCGCCATCACGACCGGGTATTGGGATTTGGGTCGTGACAAGTTGGTATCAGAGCCTAGGTTACTAGGTCTCACGAGTCATGAGCAGGGTTAGTAGAGTCTCGCGGATCGGCATGGAGACGTCTGTATTTATCCTCGTGAGGCTGCAGAACCTTTAGGTAAACTTCATTTTCTTGGAATTCTTATCGTGCGCACTTATTCAGCTTGAGATATAATTCTTGAAATTCCTTCCACACATCTGTATGCACACACGAGCGCTCAGTTGTATATGTTCTTGGATGGCTTGTGATTCCCCGATCGAGGGGCAAGATGTAATCTCCGTGAGTTCATGTTGGGCCAGTCTGGAGGTCTTGAGGCCGGATCTTTGTCTATGGCTTGAGCACCGAGGTGCTGATTGTGTGAGAGAGTGTTTTGAACTTATATGTTCAATGTTGTTCTTATTAGCCGGAATGGCGGCTGGATATCCATATGATGAGTATGTTAGTACCGTGGGGTGTATCTACGTGATCTTGGTAATGACGAAAGAGTCTGCTGAATAATAGATGAGCTGTTAAGTGTTCGTTTTCTATTGTGATTCGTTGTGTAGCCCCGAGTTATGGGCGCGAAAAGAATATTTTCGTGTCTCCTAGTTGGGAAGTGAAGTACATTACGTGTGGCAGTATGAGTTCAGACTTAGGAAGACTAAATGGATGTGTTATGTGTATGATGGTGGAAGGTGTGCTGAAATATTAAATTGAGGCGAAGCAGGGGGATATCTCCTGCGGAGTGTTCTAAGGGGTATGATTCTTATGTATATTGTTAGAAGATCTCATGCGTAATTGAAAGGTACGTGTTGTAAATTGATAAATTTGGGTCGCTTCAGAGAGTGGACTCAGCTGATGTAGAGGATTCCAGTATCCAAGGAACTGTGTTTTCATAATCTAGTAAATGATTTGAGTTAATCTCACTATAATATTGTGGCATCATTAGAGTAAAAGTATCATGGGTTATTAAATGCGTCCTGATAGATGGCTTTGAGCCAAGTTGGGGAGGTCGTTGTTGATTAGCTGATTGCACGGTTATGTGCTATATTGGTTCCTTTTTGAGGTATTCTGGTGGATCAGTCCGGATTGCACAAAATGAGCCGAGGATGGCACGAGTGAAGCAAAAATTTTGATAAAGGTTATATGGTGCTTTGTAGATGTGAGGAAATAATAGGATGTCTTGAGCTGTTGTTAATAAAGAATGCTTAGTGTGTAGAAAAGAAAGATATTCGTTTGTATTGGAATGAGATTATATCCTGCGGTGTTAGAGTGCTAATAAGGCACGAGTGGTTCTGTTCGTTAAGTCAGATAATTTACAGTTGTGTAAGAGTGAATGACTCTCGAGAATGGTGTTACTGTGTTCGAGATTTTGCATGTAGCAATCAGGCGCCTTAAGTTAGTGTATGTGGCTAGAGACTGTATTTTTATTACAAAAGATCAAGACTTATGGTACTT
Organism: Nicotiana glauca; assembly: GCA_026770625.1. Classification (NCBI taxonomy): domain Eukaryota; kingdom Viridiplantae; phylum Streptophyta; class Magnoliopsida; order Solanales; family Solanaceae; genus Nicotiana; species Nicotiana glauca. The sequence goes on from MU712576.1 coordinate 66,488, forward strand.
TGCGTTAATCATGGGATTCTACGTATCCGCATTTGGAAGGTAATGGTAAACGAATTCAGATTCGCAGGAAGTTCTTCAGGGTAAGGTACTCTGGCATGTGGTATTTCTGGGAACGGTCGAGAGAGTATTCAGTGGACATGGGTATTAGACAGTGTGGTTTTATGTGTGAGTCTCGTGTAGTAACCTGGGTTGAGGTATTGTGGTGCTACAGCAAGGGAGAATATCAAATTGAAGATGAACCAGGAAGGAAATTGGATAAATGGAATAGCTTGATAATGAACCCAATCGGTATGGTAAGGATATGATTAATTCTTGTGTGTGTTTGAGGTAACGAGCCTTACAGGTATTGTACAGCAAAGCTTTTAAGTGTTGGCAGTTTGCTTAACTTGGTTTGGATAGAAGGATTCAGTCCTGGCAATTTAGCTTGTGCAATGGAATTGGGATAAAGAGTTCTTGATGTGTTTTACCGTGATTTGAGGATGAGTATATTTCCTATAGGTATGCGAAGCATGGAGTGTGTAATAATTTTTCTCCTATATGGGATCATGAAAGTTCTTGACTAGTTGAGTGCGTCAATGTCTGCGGCGCAGGAGAGAGATAGGAGTCCTCATATTGTCCTAGTGTGGTATGGTCTATGTGTTATGATATGGAGAATTGAGATTTGCGTGTGCAAGGTTTTGGTTCAGTTCATAATATAATGAGAAGTCATTAAATTCTTGAGCACCACGGGCAGCTGCAAGTGAATAAAGAATCGATCTTCGGATAAATAAGGAGATGGTATTGCTATTTTAGTGGATGAATAATCGATCTTCGGGGGTATAAGTTCAGTAAAAAGGGCAAGGTAATGTAAACTGATAATATTTGGTGGTATTGCGGTATTCTCTTATTGGATCGACTGTTGATAATTGAGTTGTTGATGGCGCAGGGAAATTGTTGAATATCTTTCGTGGTATGAATGGATACTTGATGTGTGTTATATGTGTTAGAGACTAGAAGTTCTCGTGAACTGACTATGCAGTGGTTGTAGATCGTGTGTATCGACATCGTCTAGCGGTTATTGGAAATTTGAGGTCCGAGTGGATCTTTCTTTGCTTGATATGTTAAATTTGGGTTATGATATTAGATTGCAGACTGGTTGTCCCAATGTCAGGTTGTCTAGACTAATGTGTTATGGGCTATGTCAGAAAATGCCATAGGCTGCGTGGCAAGGTTCATCGGATTATGTTCTAGCAGGGTAGCTTGTAAACCAGAGACCAGCAGACGGCTGACAAGCATTGCTTTATTAATTGGGCCTTTATGGCGGATGTCAGTGCAGAGGTTTCTACCATTGATTTAGTTCCGATATTGGGGGGACTTGTTCGGATGCATATCTTGTGGCCGGGCATGAGGCTATATGTTTTTATTGTAATGAGCAAATTTGGCTCGATGTACATCTCCTTTTGTGAGATATATGTGTGGATCGGGTGGCACGCCGCCACGGGTATGTTATCTGGATCGGGTTGCGCGCCGCAGCAGTGTAATGTGGAGAATAGTTTTCTATATGTTACTTTGTATGTCTTGCTTCCTAGTTTCTAAAGAAAGTCCGTCTTGGGTGTTGCTCGACGAATAGCGCATCAGTTGTGTCCGTTTAGGATTTAATAGTGTATATTACCTGCTTCATCGTGGGTGTGATGGATTGCTTGGTTTCAGACCTCAATCTGTGCGTGGCTGACCGTGCTGAGCATGGTGACTTGAGGTGCTTCATAGGTAATGGTGTTTGGATAGAATCGCGCGTTGTGGCAAGGCCACGTGAAGTTATGACCTTTCGAGGAGGATTTAGGTACTCTAATTCTATGATGTGAGATGAGATCTCAGTTTTGTGTTGCAATGGTACTGTTGAGCTTGAGGTATAGCTCTTTCGTTGGGTCATTGTCATGATTTGAGCATGTTCAGGCTGCTTCTCATTGGTGCGTGTATTATGCAAGTTGTGGATTAGATCTGCATCGAGGTGTCATATCACCAGTGGGGTGGTTGGAGTCGAGATGATCATTGGAGTCATTAATGAGTACGAGCATATTTGATTTCAGCTTGTTAGAAAGGTAATATCGAGGTTTGGCTCCGAAATCTGTTGTAGTATCAGCCAGAAAGGAAATGGACTCATGAATGGGTGATCTGAGAGATGGGTTCAGTATATCGCGTGTTCAGTTGCCGTTGGCAGTATATGAAGGTATTGAAATGAGACTTTATCTAACAAGAGATTTTCTATCGATATTTGGTTGTCGTGGGCAGCTGTTGTTAATGGAAGTTATCGTTGCATGTGTTGAGTCATGTGGTATATCATGTGATTGCAGCCGAGGTTGCAGGTATGGATTAATACAGCTGGTTCGGGTTTATTCTGAGTAAAAATGTGAGGTTCTGATCTTGTATAAGATTTCATAGGGTGAAATGTAGTTCTATGGTTTATGGACTAAATGGGTTGAAAAACTTCAGTTATATTGTGTTGTCGGACCTATATGAGATAGGGTGACGTGGGATCACCCCGGTTTATATGCTTGCTAAAGTTATTCAGCTGTTGGTTAGCCTCTAGAACAACTCTGGGTCCACTCGAGGACGAGCGTTTGTTTAAGTTGGGGAGGATGTGACGACCCGACCCGTCGTCACATGAGTTACTGCCTCGTTTCCCCCTTAATATGTTTCTTCATGTCTCAATGTCAGTATTAGAGTTGATCGGGTGTAATTGAATTGGTTTTAGTTGAAAATAAGACACATAGCCTCTTAGAAGGAAGCTTGTTTTGGATAAGTCAACCGGAAGTTGACTTGTGAGTTAGAGGGTTCGGATGTGAATTTCGATGATTCAGTTAGCTTCGGGAGGTGATTTGTGACTTAGAAGTGTGATCGAAATTGAATTTGGTGGTCCGGTGTAGAAATAAGCTTAAATTGGCGAAGTTGATATTTTGGCGGATTCCGGTTGATAGGTGAGATTTTGATCCGAGGGTTGGAATGGAATTCTGAGAGTTGCAGTAAATTCGTTAGGTGATTTTGGATATGTCTATAAATTTTCAGGTCATTCGGACGTCGTTTGGTCGGGTTTTTGACCGAATGTGTAATTCGGAAGTTTTTAAGAAACTTAAGCTTTGATTTGATGAAAATGGACGATTTTGATGTTAACGATAGTGATTTTATGATTTGAACAGGTTTAAATAAGGTAATAGAACATATTTGTGCTTTTGGTTGAGGTCCCGGGGGCCTCGGGGTGATTTCGAGTGGTCAAACGAATCAATCTTGGCCTTTGGGAGTTGCAGAAATCAGCTGAAGTGTTGTAGAGAAATTTGCTCTATGCGATCACATAGGGTGCATTGAGATCGCATAGGAGGTTTGGATAGGGGTCCTGTTTTGCTCTATGCGGTCGCAGTAAAGGCTGTGCGATCGCATAAGTTCGGAAGATGGGTCAGTGTGTTCGCATACGGGCAGTTACGATCGCGTAGTGTAATTTGGGCCTGGGGTCCCTAGCAGTGTTTTGTTCTACGCGAACACCGGGATGTTAGTGCGATCGCATAAGAGAAATTGGGGAGGGTGGAGTTTTGTGCTATGCGATCGCAGTGTTAGTGATGCGATCGCATAGGGTTATTTCGCACCTGGGGCAGAATGC
>MU712578.1:6666-41176 GCA_026770625.1 Nicotiana glauca
AAAATGGTCGGATCCTACTCAACCCCCCCCCCCCCGTATCATCGTCTCCAGACCCCTCACAGACCCAAACGTAATGCCGCCCTACGCCGCCGCCGGAAATCGCCTCACGGCGGCGGCCCGTCTCCAAACCACTCCAAAAATACACACCTTACTCCTTTCTTCCTCCTCTTTCCACATCCACAACCCGTTTCTCTCAAATCCTATCCAAACACTTCGAATCGTGGATCGAAATTTTCCGGCCAGAACACCACCCTTCCCAAACTGATCCAAATTAATACCATAGGACCACCGTGACCTCCTCTATCAAACCCCCCAAGCCCTTTCCCTCGAACATGGACGGAACTACTCGAATATTAAATTAAAATTTTCCGGCCAAAACCCTAATTGTTCCAAACTACTCCAAATTGATACCACATGGTCCCCTGGCTTCTCTCGTGATGAATTCAATATCAATGGCAGTCAAATCTTACTGGAGCTGTCCAATTTTTTAATATGAAAATAACCAGTGAGTTCTTTGTTTCTTTTTCCTGGCTTCTTTGTTTAGTTTTATTTTCTTGTTGTTTAATTCCCTTCTTTTGTTTCTGTTCTCATGTTTGTTAATTTCTAGTTAATTTTCATTTTTAGTTTTGTTAATTTTGTTCTGGTTTTGTGTCATGACTGACTATTTGATTCTGGCTCATTTTGATTTTGATTTTTAGTTTGATTATTATATTAGAATTTGTTATATGTTGATTCAATACTGGTTTTGTTCGTGAAATTGTGTTAATTTAGTTTAATTCTGTTTAGGCATTAGTTTAATCCTTGCTTTGATAGTTTTTAATCCATTTTGTTTAGGCTTAACTGGTTTCAACTTGTTATCCAGTGTAGTCCAATGTTGTTAATCATAATTTCTTTAGTTAGTCTTAATGAGTTCAGGTTTAGCTTAATCTGACTGGTTGTAGTTGAAAGGATAGACTAATTGTGATCTAGGTAAGTAATTTCAGGGGGTATTCAGGGGCTATTTGGATAATTGGAATTGGACATGAATGCGTTAGGTCATACTAGAATTTTCTAGAACTTTCTGGATATGGGTACAAGTAGAATTTCAGTAATTTTGGTGGTAGTTACTTGAGTAACAAGTCAGAAAATAGAGGGTTAAATAGAAATAAACGAGGAGCTAAGGTGTTAAAACTGAAGTCTGAAAATGGCATCTCATGTTGCATGTAAAAGGCAGCCCCAATGCCTTTATTTACAAGTTTCAGCCCCCTAAAAATTCCCCCCAAAAATATTCTTTCAATTTCCAGATCTGAAATCTGAAACTCAAAAATTCAAAAAAAATAAAAAAAAAATCAAAAACAATAGAAAAGTAAAAAAAAAAAAACTATTCCATTAGAATCTCTTTGTTCTAGCTCGTTTGAATCCAAAACAGCTAGGATTGCTCTATTTTGTTTAGTGATTAAAGCTCTTTAGTTCTCTCAAGTTGAATTTGGTTTAATTCAAGTTGGTTTGACTGGTTATCTGCTGATTGTTGTTCCTGGTTTGATTCGAGTGTTTTCTGGGTTCAATCAACTTGTATTTGGCCATCTGTTGAGTGCTGTGTTTCTGTGGTTTTTCCTGGGCTCTGTGAAAGGATTTTCGTTTAAAATCATTATTGAATTGCTTTTGAGAATTGTGATTACTGCTGATCTTTTCTTCTTCATTATATTTCCACTTCCAGGTACCTACTCAAACCATGTGTTGATGTAGCTTTGAAGTTGAAGTTGAAATGAAATGAAATGCTCATTTATTTGCTTCCTGGAATTTGTGTTCAAGCTGTAACAATAGAATGAATAATAGACGATTTGTATTTGTTTAGGATCATTCCTAGATCGCATAAATTGGACTGTATTTGGAATATTTTGGACTATTTCAACTTGTGATTGTCTAGCTGTAGCTTCAGTATATTTAGTACCTGCTTAGTTTAGCGTTTATTTCTGTTTTCAAAAAAGAAGAATCAGAAATAGTTGGATTTGCATTTGATTTTGAAATCAAGTTTAATGTCAAGCTGAACCTGTGTTGTACTGCAGTAATTCACATCAGCAGATTAGTTCTTAATATATAGGTGTTGAAATTTTAGGTTAATGGCTCAGATCAGTAGTTTGCTTGAACTAAACATGCATCATTAATTGGACTGTCTTGAACTACTTAACCCGCTCGTGTTAGTGTTAGCAGAATTGTATGATCAAGTTGTTTGTGATACGAACTGTTGTTGTTAAATTCAGGCCACACTTTAATTTGCCTTTCACCTTTAGTGGTGTTTAAGAACTAACTAGTAGTTAAATAGATAAAATAATCTAAGCCTCAAATTGGAGATCAAACAATTATTGTCCTGTGCATTTGAGTAAAATAACTGGGGATAAATTCAATGGGTACATGGATTGATTTAATTGAAACTGTGTTTGGTTTAATAGTCAGCCTAATTCCAGGACATTTGAGTCTCGGTACTTTAGCGAATGGCCCAGGTCCTATCCTGATTGTGTGCTTGCTTGGACCTGAGCCCAAACCTGCGATTGATTTGCTTTGTGCCCACCTAGGTAATGGTTTCTTTATATGGGTTATGTTCAGGACCCCAACTGGTTAAGCATAAAAATTCACATGAGTCCATGGACTCAAATATAGTAGTATTTAAACCATAATAATTAATTAGGTCTTTTTCTTTTGTTATTCGAGCCAAATATTAAGTAGAAAACTATAGATTGCTTTAGGTTTGCTCTTTAAAATAATAAAACGAGATGAGCCTCGCTAAACAAAATATAAACTATTGCGGGGCCCTCACTAAATGCTCATATCAAAATATTTAGAATTCGAGCGGGCCGTTTAGTGAATTTCATGGCTTCCCGCAAAGATAATAACACGCTAGCCACTTTAGGCGTAAAAATCCAAATCCCAAAACGTTGAATAAGAATGTGTCGAGGATCCGGGTGCATTCCATGTGTCGTGATCCAAAAATACGTTTTTAAACGAAGTTCGCTTTCTTAAAAATGACTAAAAGCGGTAAATCATTCTAAAATTGCACTATAGGTTTTAACATGTATAAAAATTAGATTTAGCCAAATATAGCAATTGAGCGACCGTGCTAGAACCACGGAACTCGGGAGTGCCTAACCTCTTCTCCCGGGTTAACAGAATTCCTTACCCGGATTTCTGGTGCGCGACTATAATACAGAGTCAAACCCTTTCCCCGATTCGGGATTCAAACCGGTGACTTGGGACATCATAAATCTCCCAAGTGGTGACTCTGAATCTCTTAATAAACAAATCCCGTTTCGATTGTCCTTTAATTGGAAAAACTCCTTTTATTATACCCTTCACGGGGTGTAGCAGCGAAAAAGGAGGTGTGACAGTTATTCCATGCAAGTTTTTTGCTACCCAGACTTTTGTTTGTTCTGTTTGTCCCTTAGCTAGGCAATCTAGACTCTCAATCCCAGAGAGCTCTATTAAAACTTCCTCTCCATTCCAACTTGTTCATATAGATACTTGGGGGCCCTATCATAGTCCAACCTATAATGGTTTCAAGTATTTTCTTACTTTAGTTGATGATTTTACTAGAGCTACTTGGACTCACCTTATGGGGTCCAAGAGCAATGCTTTTTCTTAACTAAAAGCCTTTGTGTCCATGGTAAAGACACAGTTCAATATTTCCATTAAAGCTTTTAGAAGTGACAATGCTTATGAGTTGGGTTCTAGTCACATAGCCACTCAATTCTTTCTTGACCATGGGATCATACACCAAACCTCATTCCCTCACACACCACAACAAAATAGTGTAGTGGAGAGGAAACATATATATTTACTGGAAACCTCAAGAGCTTTACTTTTTCAATCCAAATTGCCTTTAATGTTCTGGGGTGATTGTGTTTTGACAGCCACATATCTGATCAACAGATTTCCTTTCAAACTTTTAAACAATAAATCACCTTTTGAACTACTATATGGACTGCCTCCTACATATGAACATCTCAGGTCATTTGGTTGCCTTTGCTATCACACTCTCCCTAAATGTAACAGAGACAAGTTCCAACCTAAGGTTGATCCTTGTGTTTTTATTGGTTACCCTTTAGGTAAGAAAGGCTACAAACTTTACAACTTGACCACTAAACTAACCTTGATCTCCAGGGATGTTGTTTTTCATGAATTGGTCTTTACTTTTGCATGTGCTAACTCTATTTCTCCTCCTCTTTCTATTTTTTTCCTCTTTCAGAAGAATCTTCATCTTTTCCTCTCTCCTCATCTCGAACACCTGTTCCTGAGTCTCCTTCCCGTGGATCTGCTGATTCTTCTCCTCCTCCACCCTGTTCTCTTCCTTCCACTTCTTCAACCATTGTTCCTCCTCCTATTCCACAACTTAGAAGATCCTCTATGGATCATCATCCACCTGCTCATCTTCAGCCTTATGTTTGTCAACTTTACCTTTCATTGTGTGGCCCTAGTGTTTTTTTATCTACTTATTTTCATTCCCTAGCTGATAATACTATTACTGAACCTTCATCTTACAACCAAGCTGCCTTTATTCCAGAATGGCAAGAGGCCATGAATAAATTGAGGCACTTAAGGTTAATCACACTTCGTCTATTGTTGAGTTGCCTCAAGGTAAGAAAAAAATTGGTTGCAAATGGGTTTACAAAGTTAAATATAGAGCAGATGGTTCAGTGGAGAGGTATAAATCTAGGTTGATTGTTAGAGGTGATACACAAGTTGAAGGGATTGATTTTAATGAGACCTTTTCTTCTGTCATTAAATTTTCTACAGTTAAATGTCTTGTTGCAATAGCTGTCAAACAGAATTGGTCCATATTTCAATTGGATGTCAATAATGCATTTTTGCATGGTGACCATGATGAGGAAGTGTACATGAAACTTTCCCCTAGCATAGCTGCTAGTTCTACTCTTCTGCCTTCTTCCTCTTTAATGTGCAAATTACAGAAGTCCTTATATGGACTCAGACAGGCTTCTAGACAATGGTATGCCGAATTATCTCATGCTCTATGTTCCAGAGGTTATTCCCGCTCCTTGAATGATTATTCCCTTTTTGTTAAAAATTGTGGATCTTCTATTGTATTGATTGCTGTATATGTGCATGACATCATCCTCACTGGTACTGATCTGGATGAGATGTCTTCCTTGAAAGCCTTCCTCGACTCTCAGTTTCAAATTAAAGAGTTGGGTGCTCTCAACTATTTTCTAGGAATAGAGGTCTCTTACTCCTCTTCTCGTCTTCTGCTTTATCAACGGAAGTTTATTAGAGATTTGTTGCATGACTATGATTGTGACCTGGTGTCTGTAAGCACGTGATTTTTGCGATATACGAAATACTCCCATAAAATCCCAAGAAAATAGATTTCTCTTAGTTATTTGTCATTTTTAGGAATTTTGGCAGAGTTTTATTTAATTATTTGAATTTTGTGCATGTTTGAGTTTGATTTAAATCATGAAAAAAACCAAAAATAGCATGCATGGCATTTAGGCTTTATTTTAACATTCTTAGGATCAATCAGTAGTTATTTGTTTTATAATAAATAGAAAATCACAAAAAAAAATGCTTTATTTTTACACTTTTTCCTAGTGATTTTTGAGGGCCACCTTCGAGCAGCCCATTTGATTTGAATCCCCGGTCCATTTTAACCCAAATCCCCTCTACTTAAAAATTACTCCCTCCGTTTCAATTTATGTGAACCTATTTCCTTTTTGGTCCGTGCCAAAAAGAATGACCCCTCTCCTTATTTAGAAACAATTTTCCTTTATGCAATGATTTCTAGTCACACAAAATATATCTGCCTCATTTTACACCACAAGTTCAAAAGTCTCCTCTCTTCTTAAACTCCGTACCCAATCAAATGGGTCCACATCAATTGAAACAACGGAGGGAGTAAAATTTTTGAGGGGACCCCACCCTTGGAGAATATAGAAGCAAACGGAGCACCAAAAGCTCCGATTTTCCCTGCTTCTTCATGATTGTTCTCATCTTGAACAGGAGAACAAACACCTGCTCCTTCAGAGAACAAACCATCTCCTCCTCTTCTCGCACTGATTCTCGGCAAGACTTTCTGATTTTTTCCTTCATCTTTATACAGATTTCATTCCGAAGAAGACACTCTAAAAGTTCAAATTTAATATAGAAAACAAAAAGAAAAAGGGAAAAAGAGAATTCAGAGTTGCTTTTCATTTCATTTCTCTACTGGTTTTGCTCCAATTTTGCTGGGATTTCGAGTGGCCACTGATTCTGTCCTTCTTGAGATTTTGAGCTTCATCGCCATTTTCGGACCTTTGTTTGATTTGGTTTAGCTGATTTTCCTTGCAAATAGGTACACACCAGATCTCTATATTTACTTTTGAGTTATATAATTGGAATTTGCTGTTTCAACTTGTTTTTTTTTTAACGAGATCCATAATGTTGAAACTGGCAGTCTTTTGATTTAGCTATTTAATAACTGGACTTGTAGTGTTACATGGAAAATTAGAGTATTTTGAATAAAAAGAGTTCATGTTGGGTTGAGATATATGTGATGCTAGAATCAGTTATTACTCTAAATTGATTACTGTTGTAAGCTTTAGTTCATGAAGAATTCCATTTATTTGTAGTTCTCTGGTTATGATAGCTATTGACGGTAGAATAAGTTGCTGGATTGTCATAATATGCAACCACTTTCACATGGTACTTTGACTAAAGGATAATACAGAATGTCATTTATATTTAGTGTGCCGAATGTTATTGATGCTGAAGATAATATTATGTCCCTACGAATTGCACACACCATCATGTTCACCTTTTCTTTCTTATCAGGCTTGGTATGAATTGTCTCTATTACTTTATATGAGTACCCTTTGAACATAAGATGAGCACCATACATTCCTTCTGAATTTGGATAGTTGATAAAGGAATAAAAACCAAGTGGGTAACATTCCGATTTCCACCACTTTTTCAAGTCCATATAAAATGTGAGACATATTTTTATAGTTGTCCAATTGTTTGATTCCAAATAAATTTGGTTCCAATAAAAACTTAGTTATAAATTTTGAACATGTTAGTGCAAATTAGTGTATAATTGTGCAGCAAATGAGAATGACAGTGTTTGCCAATAATGACATGGAAATGGCATAGGAATTTTGATCTGCGCCCTTTGAAAGGCGTAGGAAATGGCGTAATATGTTTCCTGAGTTTGTTTTTCGTTTCTTAGCCTCTTCTTTTTAAATTAGAATGGTATCACATTTAGCAATCTTTCCATGTTCTATTTTTTTTTATGTTTGTGTTAAAAAGCTTGAGCATGTTTTATGTTTCTGTTGGTCTTTAGTTTACATTAGTGTAAATTGGAGATGAATCAAAGAAGGCAGAAATTGAAATTTTGTGATTCGATTCGTTCGTGTGGGTTAAAAACGTTTGAACTCAAATGTTTGGTATTCCTTGTTTTATTTCTAGGCCCTTTAATTAGTTTGAGGCATGCCATATTTAACAACAAATAGCTATGGCCCTCATAATTAAGTCTAGAAGTTAGAATAAATCGAGGTGTGCCGTGCCGAGCAAAAATCTTAATTGCATGGCCCTCGTTTAATTAATCTTGTTTTGATCATTAGAAATCGAGGCGTGTCATTTAGTGAATTTTCATGGCAATCGCAAAGTTAAAAACACGTAGTTGCTTTAGGCATGTTATTTTAATAATATTACCTTCCTAACTCGGGTGTGCATTTCATGTGACCAAAATCCAAATCTTGATAACGTTGAATAAAATTTGTTTCGAATTGCGGGCGCATTTCATGTGGCACGGTCCAAAGACATATTTTAGACGATGTTAAATTCTTCCTTAAAATGAATAAAAGCGGTTATAAAGTTAAAATTGTACCATAGGCTAAAACATGTATTAAAATCCAATTATAATTGTTTAAGCGACCGTGCTAGAACCACGGAATCCGGGGGTGCCTAACACCTTCCCTCGGGTTAACAGAATTCCTTATTCAAAATTTCAGGCTCGCAATCAACACAAGAAAAGTTGAAATTTTCCTCGATTTGGGATTCAAAACAAACCGGGGACTTGGGACAACAAATAAACTTTTTCAAGTGGCGACTCTAATAAATAAATAATCATATTTTGAATAATATCACGTAAATTGAAAAAACTCCCTTATACTACCTTTGGGGTGTGTAAAAAGGAGGTGTGACAGTGTCTCCGTGGTTTCCCCTCGGACGTGTTGACCAAGTTGAAGGCTGACTATGGGGACATTCTCCCTTCACCAGAATCTTATAGAAGTTTAGTTGGGAAGCTCAATTTCTTAGCACACGCAAGGCCTGACTTATGCTTTGTTGTCCAACACTTAAGTCAGTTTCTTCAAACTCCTAGGGTTCCACACATGCAGGCTGCTCTTCATCTTCTCAGATATCTTAAAGGCACTGCTGATTTTGGAGTCTTCTTGAATAATTCTCCTGGTTTTACTTTGATTGCTTATTGCGATAGTGATTGGGCTGCTTGCACTGATACTCGCAAATTTGTTACTGGTTTTTGCATCTTCTTAGGTGGTTGTCTTGTTGGATGGAAGGCTAAGAAACAACCTGTTGTCTCCCTTTCTGCCACTAAAGCTGAATATCTCGCCATTTCGAAAGTTGTTGCTGAACTTTCTTGGGTGGTTCAGCTACTGTTTGATTTTGGCATTCCTACTACTGCTGCTGTCCCTGTATTTTGTGATAATCAAGTGGCGATCTACATAGCCAAGAACCCTATTTTTCACGAGCGCACCAAACACATTGAAGTGGATTGCCATTTCATTCGGACTAAGCTTACTGAAGGGCTCATCTCCTTGCACCACGTTTCCACATCTGCATAGTTGGCTGACATATTCACCAAGCCACTTAGTGGAGCTCTACATCATGCTATCCTACCCAAATTGGGGGTTCTCCCACCCTCCAACTTGAGGGGGGTGTTGGATTACTTGCTGATACACACAACGCCCAAATAGACAAGAAAGATGACCCAACCTAGATATTTATGTTGTATTGCATTTTTGGGTGAGAGTAGTTGTTAGAGTAGTTTTGTTTTCGGGTATTTTTGGCCCAATGTAAATAATAGGCCCAATGTAAAATAAAGGGGGCAGAACTCTCTAGAAACAATAGATGATCTGATTCATTTTTCTTCAATATACGAAATGAGCTTCCCTTTCTCTCTCTCTCTAGCTTCTTAAACAACAAGAATCCTAGTCAACAAATTCATGTGAAGAGGTTGAATTCTTGTAATTTTCTCACATATTGTAATAGTTTCATCTGGGACAAAAAAAATTCTACATAGCCTTTTCATTACTGTCCAGTTTTAATAACCTGCGACTATTATTAGAAGTCTTAATTTTTGCATCAATTCTGAAATAGCGAAATACATAAACATTCTCTAGGTCAATCAGACATGATTTGATAGGTTTCGGCATCGAGTTTATAAGTTTGAAGTTCTAAGTTCATTAAGCTTGGATTGGAGGTCGATTCATGATTTTAGCATTGTTTGATGTGATTTGAGGCCTCGAGCAAGTCCGTAATTGTTTTGGGACTAGTTGGTATGATTGGATGGGGTCCCGGGGGCCTCGGGTGTGTTTCGGATCAAATTTAGATAAAAAGTTGCTGTTGATTGCTGCTATCTGGTTTCCTTTTTCGCGAACATGAAGGGAGTCCCGTGTTCGCGAAGAGGAAGATGTGAGGCTGTTGGATTTGGCCTTCGCGAATACGTAGTGGAGATTGCGAACGCGAAGGGGTGTGCTGTGTTGTCTACGCGAACGCGAATGGGCGAAGGCGGACGCGTAAAAGAAAAGAGGGGAGCTGGGTCTGAGGTCGTTGGCCTACGCGAATGCGAGGCCGGGTACGCGAACGCGCAGGGTCTGGGAAGCTGACCTTCGCGAATGCGAGCACCGCACTGCAAATGTGATGAGGAAATTTGGGGCTGAAGACGGTTGTGCTTCGCGAACACAAAGGCATTTCTGCGTTCGCGAAGAAGGCGGACCTGGGCTGGGTAGAATATTTAAAAACGGAGTTTGAGTTCATTTCACCCGTTCTTCACTCGGCTTGGGCGATTTTTGCAGCTTTTGAATAGGAAGCTTCGTCATATATCACGAATTAAGTGATTTCTTCTAGTTATGGGTTAAAATACATGGTTTATACACGGAATTAAGCATGAAAATTAGTATAAATTTGGGGTTTTGGTGGAAAGACCTAGAAATTGATATTCTTAGAATTTGACCATGATTTTGGGTATGAAATTGAGATTAAATTATATATTTGAGTTTGTGGGGTTATGGTTAAACTTGTTCTTCGAAAAATTTTGGAATCCGGACACGTTGGCCCGATGGCGTTTTTGTCCACTTTTCGAATGGAGTTAGGAATTTATCTAAATTGAATTTGTTGTGAGTATTACAACATATGTTTATGAATTTTCTCATTTATTGGCTAGTTTTGGAGCATTGTGCATCGATTTAAGTCGTCGGAAGAGCTTGGAAGCCGGTTTTGGAACTTTGGAGCGAGGTGTGTTTCCTTTCTAACCTTGTAAGAGAGAATTGGCCCCATAGATGAAATAATTGGTTATGTGCTCCTATTTTTGGGGGCTACGCAGGCACGAGGTGACGAGAGTACGTGCGTAACTACTAATATGTGTAAGCCCGGGTAGTCTAGGTCCCAAAAGTATGCTATACTTGGAATAGCTGTAACCTTATTAACAGTTGAATTGGTTAAATCCTATCGAATTGGTAAATGACTTTCTAAAATGTATTAAATTTCATTTTTCTGAATAGCTAAAAGAGAATTGGTTCTCTTTGGATAATTGTTTCCTGATGACTTCTTGATTGACTGTCTGTGCGTGCTTAAATTCTGGAACGGGCCGAACGCCTCGGTAGATTAAATAGATGCATCTATGGTTCGCGCCATTCAATCCTCTAGCAGTGCACAGTTTAAATATTGTTGGATCGGACCGTACGTCCTCAGCATGATTTGCGCATGCTTGTATTGCTTGCCTTGAACTTGTTAAAGTTGTTATAACCTCTTCCCAACTTGAGAATATTTGTATAAATGATGAAAAGAAATTTGGAAATTTCCTATAAAAGAAAGAATTGTTTACCTGCTTCACTGTATTGGATTAAAATTATGCTTATAAAAAATCTACGATTCAATAGATCATTGATATAACATTACTGAACCATTAGTACGTATCGAAGTCAACCTCTCGTCTCTACTTCTTCGAGATTAGAGGGGATACTTACTGAGTACACGTTATTTTCGTACTCATGCTACACTTGTTGTGCATTTCTGTTGCACAGGCACATGTTCTTCTAGTGTCCTACCAGGCGTAGCAGCATGGATGATACGGGGACTAGGTGAGCAGCATTACTCGAGGCGACCCGCAGCTAATATAGTCTCTTTCAGTGTATTGTATTTACTTTCTGTCCAATTTGTATTCTAGACGGATGTTGTATTGTATTGTTTCTTAAAAATAGCTCATGCACTTCTAACACCGGGTTATGGGGATGGCTATGGGATTATTCAGAATTTTAAAAGTTGTTAAATGTTTCATTTCTTATTTAGTGAAATTTACTATGTGTTGTCTAACCATAAAAATGAAGTGATTTTGAAAATATTAAAAACGAGAATTTAATTAAGTATTTTGGCTGGCTTTCCTGACAATGGTGTCCGGCGCCATCACGACCCTAAGTGGATTTTGGGTCGTGACATTCAATTTTATACCAAAACACTAAATTAGAGAAAAAAAAATCAAAGCCCAAATTAATAATCAAGAAAATAATGGAGAGAAGATTGAAGACCAGTAGAATTATTTTTATAGTTCATCATGAAGATAAAAAATTTGGCGATAGAGGGCTCATAATGAGCTTTTCCGGCGAGGTCCATTAATGACCCCATAGTTGGTTCTCTATTTGACTATTCTATATTTTTTCATATTTGTATGAGTTATATTAATTTGTTGGGTGGATTTAAAAAGGTGGATGGGGGACACGAATGGCGCTAAGAAGAAGATGAAAGGGAGGGGGGAAGGGTAGCGCTGGTTTTGATAAAAGTAAAAAAAAATGATTTCTTTTTGTTCTTTGGATTATTTTCTTTTTTGTTAATTATGTGTTAATATTTATTACAATTTATACGTGTATAAATTTTTCCAGTATATCTGGGGGTGTCGCGTTCCATAAAAAAATAATACAAGAGTGGGTTAAGGCCTTACCTCTTTAATACAACACAAAGGATAAAAGCTATCCTTCAAAACAAAAGGGGCATGCGTGGAGATTTTATAACCTTGCCTAGCAAATAAAGTAAAGTGTCTAAAAATCAAAAAAATTGGCCTTCTCATACTTTGTTCTAAAACAAGGAATCTGATGTTTATCCAGATGATTGGGCCCTTTAGCTCCCTTTGGCAGCTGCTGTGCACAATAGTAAAAAGGATCTAACAGATGAACTAGTAGCCATTTCTGCTAGCCAGCAGAATAAAATGCCTTCGTCATTCCAATCTTCAAAACATATCAAGTGCAAACAACACGGTTAACGTTCGTCATATCTTTAAAGTACTGTTGGGCAACACTCTCATTTTATTACCATGAACGACCCCATGTCAATTTGGCCAGCTTGCCTTTACGGTTTTCTTTATGTTTGCCCCAAATTTGCACGACTTGGGTTCCAAATGATCTCAACTGTTCTTATTTCCTTTAAGCGTCCTGATCACCTCCCAATGGCTTTATGATTAACTTTTAACATTAGGCCAAAATTACGTGTGCATGCCATGTCACTAGTGTTGACAGAAAAAGGACTATAAAGAGGAAAGACTAAACAAAAGAAAATGTCTAGAAATAATAGAAAACGGGACATTGCATTAACTGACGAAACAACAACTCGAACAAAAAAAATGAACAAACGAAAATGGGGTTACAACCCTTAGGACAAACCCAGACAACATTAAGTGAGATACTATGACCCAAGTCCGCCAGTTGATTGGTTTCCTTGTAACAATGATTAATATCAATATTGGCCTGATGAAACATCAGAGAAGTTTCTTCTATGAGTCTGCTCATCCTGTAGTAGTTCCCTTTCTTTTCCTTTAATATATTTGTGACCACCAGAGAGTCTAATTCAAGGATAAAGGATGTATAACCATTTTGAATGTACCAATTCTCTCCAAACAAGGCTGCATAAGCTTCTGCAAAGTTATGGTTATTACACTGGATAGGAATGAAAATGCCAAAATAATTTCGCCTTTCTCATTTCTGAGTACTCTGCCTATACCAGCCATTCCATTATTGTAGCTTTCATTTGTATTCAACTTAAACGTTCCAACATTAGTTTTCTGCCAATATACAATTGTTATTATTGGGATAGGGTGCAACTTCTGAATAGTGTTGCATAGACTAACCCAAGGAAGTAGGCTTTAGCAATTGCTGCCTCCACTGTCCAGCAAACTTGCTGCTCCGATTTACATAGGCTGAATTGTTTCCGCGTGCCATACCTGCAAGCACACCTTTCCTTTCAAATTGCCCAACATATAATAATTGGAGTAATATGAAGAACAAACTTATACACATCATTAGCATATCTTTCTTGCCATCAAGTATTTAGTATATATCTAATAGTTTTTGTTGTTGATATTTTATACCTAAAGGGGAACCAAATAGTTTCCAGATATAACTTGCTGCATTTCCTTGAGTAAAAACATGTTGCAAAGTTTCATTTTTAGGATTTGAAAAACAATTACATTTAGAAACTACTTGTTTGCCAAACTTAAGTATAGTATCATTAAAAGGAAGTCTCCTTTTCCGTAATCTCCAAGTAAGGAAAGACATTTAAGAGGAAATACTAGAATGCCATACCTTGCTAAGGTGATGCTTCTTTGGTTTGCTAGTCCTTATAATTTGCCAAACTGATTTACTGAAATATATTCCATTCTCTGTGAGATCCCAATAGAGTTTATCTGTGCTTTCCTTATTCCCAATGTGAATTCCTGCAACCTGTTGAGCTAGCTGTTCTGGCAGGAACTCTTTTAATTTACATATATCGTTCTGTAATTGGCTCATTTAAGATGTCGTGGCAAGTTTAGCTCACGCATATGATCTTCTGCACTCAAGTGTTTACTTAACACACTTAATAGTTACTTGAAGTGTCTAAATGATAAAGGGGTCAATTGAGGTAGCTGTTTGATCGTTGTGGATAACTTAAAGGGGCCATTTTTGACAGCATACTCAGAAGCTCAACTCTATTCAAGGACAATGATGAAGCTTTGGAATCTCAAAGAGGGCCTTTAACAAGATGTCAAGCTAAAGAGCCACTTATGGGCCATCTAGCTATGTCGCAGTCACAGGGATCGCATCCATCTTCATCAGGGACTCCATCTATTTCAGGCCTTCGCCTGCGAGATACTAGCTCTGACCCCCTACACCTTCCATACATTCCTCTGATATACATGCTTCGGACGGTGATGCTGATGATGACAAGGATGTGCATTATGATGAATATGGCAGGATCATCATAGTCCCTGAGGGTGATGGGTAAGAGTTATTTGTTATTTTTACGTTTATTGTTTTATACTGATTTTACTAAGATATTAATGTGTTTTTTTTAAATTTAAATTGCAGGTTTATACCTAGTAATATTACTATAAGGATAATCATCAACGCCACCAGAAAGCTTTATGATGGCCCTTATGCGACTTGGAGTGAATTCCCATTATCGCTGAAGGAGCAAATTTTTAATCAATTTAAGGTATAAATATTCTTTTAAGCAGTATCATTATTTATATTAATGATATTTCCATATAATACTTAACTTTTGAAATACAGAACAAGTGTGTATGGGAACACCGCTATAGCGCGGAAGTGGTTGCAGACTTCAAGTGCAAATAAAGTAGTTGTTAATTGGGAGAAAGAGCTCAAGGATAAAGGATATGAATTGGCTAGGTGTTACAATTGTTCTAAGTTGCTAGCAAATTTACTTCAATATTTTCAAGATTATCAAGATTCTGTCCAAGATTGATTTTGGACTTTCCAAATCTTATCCTAAAGTAGTTGGACTTTTTGTCCAAAGTAGTTTGGACTCCCTTTCTTTTTAAGGGATTTCAATGATTTTCAAGATTGGTTTGGACTTTCAAGATCCTATCCTAAGGTAGTTGGACTTTTCGTCCAAAGTAGTTAGGACTTTCTTTCTTTGTTTTTAGGTAGAATTCCGTGACTTCCTCTCTATATAAAGTGTGTC
The DNA here is from genome assembly GCA_026770625.1 of Nicotiana glauca. NCBI lineage: Eukaryota > Viridiplantae > Streptophyta > Magnoliopsida > Solanales > Solanaceae > Nicotiana > Nicotiana glauca. Next base: position 21,877 of record MU712578.1, read on the forward strand.
TTCTTTTTTTTTTTGGCAGATTATTACAGACCAAATCAACAAAAAATGTGAGATTTTTCTTGGACTCTTGTGTGTGGTTACCATTGGATTTATTCTTCAACATTCAATGATCAACTTAAGGTGTTAAGATTAAACCCCTTTCAAAATCTTAGAACACTTCCAGTTATTCAAGAAATGTGATAATTTTAGATTTATTGTTGTTCTTGTTATTCTAAAGGGTAGGGTTTTACAATCTATCTCTTGTTTTTAATTCTCTATCAAAAGCGATTAGTTCTTTGTTAGCTAATTATTGTTGTTATGATTCAACTTCAAGAATAGAACTCTTGAATTTATGAAACTCTTTCTTGAATTCAATCTATCTTTAATTTCTATCTTTTTTGTTTCTTTATTTACTTTTAGCTTTCGTACGTTTCTTGATTTTTTTTATTTTTCTCTAATAATTCTTTAATCGCTATCGTGCTGTTATCAAGTGGTATCGGAGCATAGGCTAATCAAGATATCGATCTTGATAATCTTGGGTGGTTCTTCAGCAAAAGAAAAAAAAAAGAAAAGAAACTAAGCCCAAAAAAATATTATTGTTCATTATTATTTTTAGAATTCAAGTATTTTTTGGTCTCCAATTAAATAAAAGAAACAAGAAAAGGAGATCCTAGTTCTTGAAGATTAAGATAATTTCTCTCTTTATTCTTGTCGGTTTTGGGTTCTTAAATTCTTTCCTTTTTTGTTTCCTACTAACCAATTTCTATTCTACCTAGATTTTGTCCTTCACTTTTCTTTTCTTTTTCTAACTCCATGTTATTATCACTAAGGGTTATGGCTTTGTAAGGTTTACTAATAAAATAAAATATTAACAATCAAGAGTTGCTTTGAGCGGAAAAAGGCAAGAGAAGTGAGAGCATTAGAAGAAAAAAAAGCGAAATTTGAAAGATACATATTGGTTTAATCTTTTTTGCAGGATGTCTCAAACATGTAGTTATGAAGAAAGGAGGCAGCCTGTGACTCAACAACTTGAAAAATCGAACTTATAGTACAACGGATTGAAGGAAGACGATGGTAAATTATTTTTCAAATAAGAGCTAAAGTGATGTCTGCGATTTGTGCCCTTAGAATTGACAAAGAGTTGGGCTATAACTCAATTAACACTTATATGGTTGAGAAATTAAACTTACCTTTTGTTGAGTATATCGAACCCTCCATATTGAAAGGAGTAAATGTAGACAAAAGAGTGCTATTGCTATTCTATTGGAAGGTATGAAGATGTAATTTGGTGTGATGTCATTCCCATGAATAATTTTAATATCTTGTTGGAAAGACCACAGTATGTCTATAGAAGATCTTCATATAGTACGAAATAAAAATAGATACTTCTTTGAGATTAATGGGAAGAAACTCATTCTTAGGCCTTTGACTCCATCACAAATTTATGAAGATGAAAAGATTGTTAAAGAGAATATGAAAATATAGGAGAGAGAAAAGAATGAGAGGAGTAGAGAGGACATGTTGACATTCCAAGAGAGGAAAAATGAGAGGTTGTCGTGAGTGAAAGGATGTCAAGTGAGGTAAAGAGTAATCTTGAGAAAAAAGAATAGAGAAAAGGCAATGAGATAAAAAAATGTCTCTGAGGTAGAGAGAAAAAAATAAGAGGAATTGAGTGAAGAAAAAGAAAAACTCTTTAGTGAGAGAAAAGAAGCTAAGGGTGAGAAAAATGTTAATCTTGTTATAAAAGCAAAAGAGAGTGTAAGCAAGAAAATCATTTCTTTACTTCCTAACCTATTAACTCTTTCTTATTTTAGTTCTTGTGATTTTGTGCAGCCACGTGTTGAAATACCTTTTAAAAGGGGTGGTGAGACACAAGTGAATGTGGAAAAAGATTCAATTAGATTCCAACCTGAATTTTGCGATATCTATTCTTGTTGGATGGTGAAAGATAAAGGCTTGGTTAATTTCTTTGTTGTTAAACTTTTTGACTATTTTGATCCTTATTTATAGGTTTATGACATGGAGTTGCCTAAAATCATTGTTATGTTGGAGACATTGCATAAAAGAATAGAAGGTGATGATGTTCCATTGGTAAATAAGTCCAAGCATTGAATGTACGATTGGTTTATTCGAATTCTTGGCATTTCTAGAACACCTAAGGTAGTTTTGGAGGTAATGAGCTGTATTCTTATTTCTTATGTTGGTGACATTATAATTTTTGTTGATGATGATATTTTAATCCATATCAAGTTATTAATTGTAATATATAAGTTCAAGTGCAAGAGTAATTTACTATCTTTTGAAATTCAGTATGATATAGATGATTATGTATTCCAACTTGGTGCAAAGAGACATGAAATTTATGAGAAGAGGCTTGCGAATGAGTTAAATATTTCTTCTTGTTCTTCTCATAGTCAAGTGTCTCATGAGTTTTCATGCAATAAATTGCTAGAATATGATTTTTTTGTGTGATGGAAAGTCGTTCTTTAAGTCATGTTGATTGTCATTTTGATAAAATATTTGCTACTAGTAAAAAAGATATACATGATTATTTTGACGCTAGTGACCAAGTACCTATTCATAAAACTATCTATGTCTCTTTCTGTAAAAATTTGAGAAATTGTTTAAAATTCTTTGATGTTGCGAATATTATTGGGGAAAGTTATAATCACAAGCTTGAATGTGTTGAATATTTTATTTTGGAATTTATGGGTTCTTCTAACATTCTTGAGAGTTTATGTGCTTGTTTGAATAGATTACCTATAGAAGAGTACATGGGATTTGTAATAATACTTGGCTATATTATAAAAGTGTCTTATTTGATACATGTGGTAGAGATACATATTTTAAATGGATGCGTGATCAATCTTTTGTAATTTCTTTATCATGCACATTTTTGGACTACCTTAAGAGAGATTTTTATTGAACAAATCTAAGTAAGCATAAATTTTATTGGGATGATGATATCCATATGCTTTATAAGGGAGAATATACATCCAGTAGGCTTAATTGGGTTAAGTAGATAAATGTTCAATATCTTATTTTATTCCTGTCATTTTTTCAGATTAATGGATGCCATTTACTAGTTCATGTCTTCCTTTTCTCCCAAAGTCAAAATTCGAGAACGAATTTTCGTCAAGAACAGGGGAATGATATCATATATGGAATCTCAACTCTATTCAAGGACAATGATGATGCTTTGGAATCTCAAAGAGGACCTTTAACAATATGCGAAGCTAAAGAGTTGTAAAACAAGATTATTAGATTTCAAGTGCAAATAAAGAAGTTGTTAATTGGGAGAAAGAGTTTAAGGATAAATATATGAATTGCCTAGGTGTTACAATCGTTTTATGGCCCAAATTTATGTCCAAGAGGAGGAGTATTGGATCCCAAGAGACATCCTTTGAATAAGGTCCTAATCAGTCCATTTTTGGACTATTTTGGCACCTAGAATGTGTCCACACTTGCAACCAAATAAGTCCTACATGAATCACGTAATTTGTAACTAATAAAGACTTACTTGATGTCAAAGAAGGGTACAATAGTTGTGCTAGAAGGTGAGTAAAGTTGGTGTCAAGTTGCTTATAAATTTCCTTAAAGATTTTCACGATTCTATCTAAGATTAGTTTTGGACTTTCAATATCCAACACTAGGTAGTTGGACTTTTTGTCCAAAGTAGTTAGGACTTTTTTTCATTATTTTTTGGTAGAATTTCGTCACTCCCTCTCTATGTAAAGGGGTGTCTTATTTGTTTTATGGGCAGATTATTATAGAAAATATCAACAAAAGTTATGAGATTTTTCTTGCACTCTTGTGTGTGGTTACTTTTGGAGTTATTCTTCAACCTTCAAGGATCAACTTAAGGTGGTAAGATTAAATCCTTTAATCTTAAATCACTTCTAGGTATTCAAGAAAGGTGATAAGTTTAGGCTTATTTTTGTTCTTCTTATTCTAAAAGGTTGGGTTTCACAATCTATCTCTTATTTTTAATTCTCTATCAAAGGCTATTGTTGTTATGATTGAATTTCAAGAATAGATTTCTTGAATTCAATCTTTCTCTAATTTCCGTCTTTTTTTGTTTCTTTATTAACTTTTTGCTTTCTCACATTTCTTGATTTTTTTTATTTTTCTCTATCAATTCCTGAATCCCCTATCCTGTTGTTATAAGTTTATGTATTTCACCTTTTGAAATTTTACTTTTCATTCCATGAAGAATGTAAAAGAATAAATTTCTAGAAAAGTGTCAAGTTTAATTAATTAGTGCAACTATTTTCTTGTAATGTTTCAAATCTAAACTAGATTTTTGTTGTATACGGGTGAAACCGGGTTAATGGGACCCCAATTTCCCGATGAGGCAAATGAAGTAAAGACACGACTATATGAAATCAGAATCGAAGCCGGGAGCCTCTCATACTAAGGCCCGAGTAGAGTGCCCATCACCGGGACCGATAAGACAACGTTCCCCGAACCCTGTACGAGCCCCATGACTTCGGAAAACACCAGAAAGCAGTTGCACATGACTAGTGAAAGGCCGTGATATCCACGCCCGATCAGATATCACGGCGTGAATCTCGGCCTATATCAACACAGATCAATGATTAACAAAAAAGAAGATTTTTACATTTCTTAGAATTATACTAGGGGTGAAACTCGTCAATTATATAAAGGAGATAATGTTTATTTAAGAAAGGAACTGTAATGCGTATACCAAGGCAATATAGACTAGTTTTTTTTTCTTCTAAGCTATTCAAATGTTCTTATTCTTGTTCATAGCTTTTCATATATATTTTGGTTCCGAAGTGAAGGAAAACTTATTGTTAAGCTCACAATCGAGCCCAAACTCAATACTACAACTGGTTTGGTTATTTATTTTATCTTTAATTCACTTGTCTAAAGTTATTGATCGCTTGTATTTAACTAATCCACATATCTTTAAAATTACGTATAAATATAATTGTTATTCATTTTTAAGGGTAAACAGTTTGATGCCCACCATGGGGCTAAGGATAATGGTGGTGGTTTGATACAAATTTCCACAACACACTCTATTTTATGTTTGTTCTTTGTGATTTTAATTTTAGGTTTACCTAAAAATGTCAAACTCTCAGTCTGCTCACTTGAACATTGATGCTGAGTTGGCCATCATGGCGAAAAGAACAATATGGTGCCTAACAACGAGGTTTCACCTGATGATCCCAATGGAGTCTCATCAACACTAACTTGCCGACCGACCCTAAGAACATCGTTCATGGAGGAACTCGACCAATGGCTTGAGTTATGCCCGAAGGTGAAGGTGACATGATCAATCTTTGGGTGATATTCAAAATGTTATTGGCCCAACATACGGCAATAGCACAACTGAAGAATCAAAGTTGCGCCCCCAGCAGAGTTGAGCCAGAACCATCTTGGGACAACACCAGAAGAAAAGAGCAGGTCACAGAAAGACTGGGTGAAGCTGATCCCAGGACCAATCCCGAAATAATAAAAATGCTTGAGGAGCTAATAAAGCAGGTGGAATCAAGGGAGAAGAAAATTTAAGCTAACGACAAAAAAGTGGAGACTTATAACTCCAAAGTCGATCAAATCCTAGGGACTCCCCCAATATAGAAAGGCATGGACTCTACGAAATTTGTCCAAAAGCCATTTCCTCCGAGCGCGGACCGAAGCCAATCCCGAAGAAGTTTAGTATGCCCAATATTCCAAAGTATAATGGAACCATGAGTCTAAATGAGTACGTGACCTCCTATACGTGTACCATCAAGGGGAACGACTTGGAAGATGACGAAATCGAGTCGGTTTTGCTAAAGAAGTTCGGAGAAACCTTGTCAAAAGGAGCAATGATATGATATCACAATTTACCCTCGAATTCTATTGATCATTTGCTATTCTTGTAGTTGCTTTTGTGAAAGCGCATGCCGGGGACATCAAGGTTGATACCATAAAATCGGATCCTTTCAAGTTAAAAAGAATGAGATAACGAAATGCTCAGGGAGTTCATATTGAGGTTTCAAATGGAACAGATGGGTCGTTCTGGTGTTCACATAAGGACTTAACCCCCGAAGCGCCTTGGCTTTGCAATAGTTAAAAAAAATTTGGTAGAGTACCTGGCAGTAATTTGGGCCGACATCCACAATATTTACCAGTCAAAAATCAGATTCGAGAATTATCATCTCAGGGCCTCTTCTAGGTCCGTTTATCCCATTAGAACCAATGACAGGTCTGGGAAAGTCTTCTCATGAGCCAAGACCAAGCAGAGATCGGTACCAACCATATAGTGGAGATCGAAGAGGTAATAAATCTGGGTGTCACCCTATGTGAAAACAAAAGGAACGATCTAGGCCACAATGGCCGAAGTCTGATGAGCAAAACCAGTTTTGATAGGCCACTTGGGACCGGGGCACCAAGATTATCATAATATAACTTCAATGTTGATGCTGCCAGCATCGTATCTGCCATCGGGCGCATCAAAGAGACCAAGTTGCCTTGAAAACTGTAGTATGATCTTGCCCAGAGAGATCCCAACTTGATGTGTAAGTATCATGGCACTCATGGCAACTGTACAAAGATTGCCAGTAATTGAGAGAAGAAGTTTCCCGATTATCTAATAACGGGCACCTACGAGAATTGCTGAGTGATCGAGCCAAAAACCACTTCAAAAACAGGGAGGACAACAAACAGATTGAATAAGAGGAACCTCAACACGTCATCAACATGATAATTTGTGGTGTCGATATTCCTCAAGAGCCGATGATAAAACGCTCTAAAGTGTTGATCACAAGGGAGAAACACACCCGAGATTATATCCTGGAGGGAACCATTTTGTTCAGCGACGAGGATGCGGAGGGCATCATACAACCACATAATGATGCACTAGTAATTTTCGTACGTATCAACAAGTCTCTAGTTAAACGAGTGTTGATTGATCCAGGTAGCTCAGCCAACATCATCAGATTGAGGGTCGTAGAGCAGTTAGGGTTACAAGATCAAATAAAGCCAGCATTTCGAGTGTTGAACTGGTCGAACATGGCATGCAAAACGACTAAAAAAGAGACAACCCTACCCGTGAACACTGTTGGGACCATCCAAGAAACAGTGTTCTATGTGATTGAAGGGGATATGAGATATAACTCTTTATTCGGAAGACCACAGGTTCACAACATGAGGGCAGTGCCTTCGACATTGCACAGGATGTTAAAGTTCCCTACTCCGGGGGGGATTTAGACAGTATACAGAGAGTAGCCGGCTGCAAAGAGATGTTCTTAGTTGAGAAAGTACTCCCAGTGTCTGCTGTCCCAACATTAAGGAGCACAGAGCCGACCAAAAAGGCCTAAGTCAAATAGCAACAACCAATGCTAGTACCAGTCATGCCGAAAGAACAAGGAATTGATGAGGATAATGATTACGTAATTCCAAGATCATTCATAGCTTCTGATGATACCGACACTACCAAATCGACGGTCAATGAGTTGGAGCAAGTCATATTAATCGAATACCTACCAAATCGGAAGGTATACCTGGGCACAGGGATAACCCTCGAGATTAGGAAAGAAATCATTAATTTCCATAAAACTGACATAACTCGTTTCTCCTGGTCCATCTTGATATGACAGGGACCCCACTTGATATAACCACTCATAAATTGAGTTTGGATTCGAAGTTCTACCCAGTTAAACAGAAGAGGAGACCTCAATCCGAAGTCAAGCATGCATTCATCAAAGACGAGGTATCTAAACTCCTAAAATAGGTTCAGTTGGGAAAGATAAATACCCGGACTGGTTAGCTAAAAAAATAAATTAAAAATATGTATGGATTATAAATACTTGAACAAGGCATGCCCTAAGAACTCTTTTCCTTTGCCTAACATCGATCGCATGATCGACGTGACAGTCAGGCTAGAGATACTCAGCTTTCTCGACACCTATTCCAGGTACAACCAAATTGGGATGGACCCAGGCGATCAAGAAAAAACATCCTTTATCGCTAAATTCGGCACCTATTGTTATGCCATAATGCCATTCAGACTAAAGAATCTCGGTGCCACTTACCAATGTATAGTAAACCGGATGATCGAAGAACAAATAGGAAAATCAATGGAAGTTTATATTAGCCACATTTTAGTTAAGTTCGTGCGAGCAGAGGACCATTTTACATATTTGTAGGAAACCTTCAACGTATTAAAGAGGTACTATATGAATCTGAACCTAGAAAAATGCACGTTCGGGGTTGGATCCGTAAAATTCCTTGGGTTCATGGTGTCCAACCAAGGGATCGAGATCAATCCCGATAAAATCAATGCTATAGAAGACATCACCATGATGGATAGTGTCAAGGCCATTCAGAGGTTAACCGGGCACATCGCGCCTTAGGCCGGTTCATATCGAGGACCTCGGACAAAAGCCATTAGTTCTTCACACTATTGAAGAAGAAGAATGATTTTTCTTGGACCCCGGAGTTCCAACAGACTTTGGAAGAACTCAAATGGTACCTTTCGAGTCCACCCTTACTCTACACTCCGAAGACGGATGAGCAGTTATAACTTTACTTGGAGGTATCCGAGGTGGTGGTAAGTGGAGTCTTAGTCAGGCAAGAGGAAGGTACACAATTTCCTATTTACTATTTCAGTAGAACTCCAGACGAGGCCGAAACAAGGTATCCTCACCTGAAAAAATTGGCGCTAGCTTTGCTAAGAGCCACCAAAAAGTTTAAACCATACTTTCAATGCCACCCCATATATGTCGTAACCTCTTATCCACAGAGGAATGTCATACAAAAACCTGAGCTCTCGAGTCGATTGGCCAAATAGGCAGTCGAGATTAGGGGGTACGACATCGACTATTGACCCCAAATTGCTATCAAACCACAAATATTGGCAGACTTCGTGGCTGACTTTATGCCGACCTTAATACCCAAAGTGGGAAGGAAATTATAGTTAACTTAGGGGATAACCTCGGGAGTTTTAGCACTCTATACGGATGATGCTTCCAAAATAAAAGGGTCCGAAATCGGCATCGTGCTAAAGCCACCTACGGGTAACGTAGTTAAGTAATTTATTAGAACTGTGAAAGTTATTAACAGCGCGGCTGAGTATAAGGCCATGATTGCAGGTCTCAAATTAGGTAAAAGCCTTGGGGATGAGGTGGTCAAGCTAAGTGTGATTCCCTCCTTATAATAATTCAAGTCAATGGGACGTTCGAAGTAAAAGAGGAACGGATGTGAAGGTATTTGGACAAGTTGCACGTAACGCTGCATCAATTGATGGAATGGACCCTACAACACGTACCCCGAGATCAAAATAGCAAGGTCAATGCTCTCACTATCTTGTGGTCATCAGTTGATGACAGTGAATTCAGTTCGGGAACAGTCGTATAACTCATGAAGTCGGTGGTAGAAGAAGGCCATGCCGAGGTAAACTCAACAAATTTAACTTGGGATTGGAGGAACAAATACATAGATTAGTTGAAGACTGGGAAGTTGTCCTCAGATCCTAAAGAGTCGAGAGCTCTGCGTACGAAAGCGGCCAGGTTTAGACTGTCTGAAGTGACTCTATTCAGAAGAACATTCGACATCCCACTCGCCATATGCTTGGGACCGAGAGATACCAAATACGTCTTAAGAGAAGTTTAGGAAGGCACTTGTGGAAGCCATCCAGGGGCAGAATCTTTGGTTTGGAAATTAATCAAACCCGACTATTATTTGATCGACATGGAGAAATATGCAAAGGACTTTGTACAAAGATGCAACAGCTGTCAGAGACATGCACAGATGATCCATCAACCGAGAGAGCTACTCCATTTGGTCTTTTCCCAATGGCCGTTCATGAAATGGGAAATGGACATCATCGGTACCCTGACGTGGGCACCTAGTAAGGCTCAATTCATACTATTTATAACCGATTATTGTTCTAAATGGGTCGAAGCTCAAGCATTCGTGAAAGTTTGAAAAAAATAAGTCATTAACTTTATTTGGGACCACACAATATGCTGGTTCGCGATACCGGTCGGGATCGTGTGTGTAATGGGAAGCAATTAATCGGCAACAAGGTAAATAAGTTTTTTGAAGACCACAAGATTAAAAGGATAGTATCAACACCCTATTACCATAGTGGGAACGTACTAGCAGAATCTAAAACAAGATCATACTTCAACCTGAAAAAGAGGCTGACTGATGCCAAAGGGAAATGGAAAAAATTTCTTCCTAAAGTCTTGTGGGCATACCGTACAAGTTCAAAGTCTAGTACCGGGGCCACCCTTTTTTCATTGGACTACGGTGTTGAGGCATTAATATCGGTCGAAGTGGGGGAACCGAGCACCAGGTTTTGATATATGACCAAAGAATCAAATGCTGAGGTCATGAGTATGAGCCTGGAACTATTAGATAAAAGGTGTGAGACCTCCCTAGTCTGGTGGGCCACTCAGAAACAACGGATAGAAAGATATAACAATCGAAGAGCCTATCTATGACACTTCAATATAGGGTACTTGGTGTTAAGGAAAGTAACACAACACACCTGAAACCCGAACAAGGGGAAGTTGGAATCAAATTGGGAAATACCATATCAAATCGTAGGGATTATCTGAAAAGGCTCGTACAAGCTCGAAGCAGGGATCAATATACAACTGCCGAATAACTGGAACGTAAAGCACTTAAAGTGTTACTATTTCTAAGGTATGATCTCATTTACTTATTTAATAATATTATGAATTGGACTAACACTTGTAGGCAACAAGTGGATGAGTATTTGGCTATTAGGTCAGAAAGCACGATTTAGATCGTGCTAACTTAGATTTGAAGGCAGGTCCTAAACCGTAGTGAATGGGCTCATCAACAGTATCCGATCCTTCTCAAGATCAACCCCGAATACTGGGCCATCACCCTCGGGTTAAGATTCTTAGCAAGAAAAGAAGGAAACTTTGTACTTGAATAACTTAGGCTCGGTGGTTAGGATTTGTTGTATAGTATAAACGGTCAAGTGAAACATGCCCGTATAGGCCACCTTAGCCATGATACAAGATTTTACACACTTTTGATCATGTATTTTACACACAAAAATGAAAGAAAGCTTCCACCATGCTATTACGTATTTTTGATTCTTAAATCATTGATCCAAAGGGCCCATGGGCCACCCCTATTTTGGGACGATCGAGCGCAAGAGATACTCCTATTCGGGGGTTATCGAGTCCAATGACTACCTTTACTCGGGGATTGTCATCCGAAAAAAGTTCGGGCAACTCGGGCTACCAGATCCTGAGGCGCAAAACCTATTTGGTAGTGCCTAAACACAAACGGCAACGACCACCCTAAAAAATGGATCGAAGACGTCCGAAGCTGGTAAAGAAAACATAAGGTCTTTACATAAATTCAAATAATGCTAAAAGGTTACCCTTGGCAAAAACATCTTCTAAAATCACTTAAGCATCTTGGTAAAACTTGCGGTCAGGCCGAGTTTTCATAGCCTTAAGCAAATAAAGTTGCATCAAAGTTAGGCTCTGTTCGGACCTCTGAAAAATGAACGACTTTTGTCTACATTTGATTGTATGCTAAGGAATTAGAAATATTTGTAAGAATAGAAATTGTCAAACCACCTTTTTCACTACACCCCCGAAAAGGGTATAATAAAGAGAGTTTTTCCAATTAAAGGACAATCGAAACAGAATTGTTTATTAAGAGATTCAGAGTCGCCACTTGGGAGATTTATGGTGTCCCAAGTCACCGGTTCAAATCCCGAATCGAGGAAAAGGTTGACCCTGTAATACATTCGGCGAACCAAAAATTCGGGTAAGGATTTCTATTAACCCGGGAGAAGGTGTTAGGCAGTCCCGAGTTCCGTGGTTCTAGCACGGTCGCTCAACTATTATTATTGGCTTAATTATCTGGTTTTAGAACATTTTGAACCTATGTGCCTTTAACTTTAGAACCGCTTTACTTATTTTTAAAGAAGATTTAATGTCGTATAAAACATGTCTTTGGATCGCGTCACATGAAATGCACCTGCGATCCGAAACATATTTTATCAAATGTTATTAAGATTTAGATTTGGGTCACATGAAATGCACACCCGAATTTAGGAAGATAGTATTATTAAAACAACGCATCTAAAGCAACTACGCGTTTTTAACTTTGCGAGGGCCATGGAAATTTTCTAAATGGCACGCCTCGAATTCTATAGGAAAAACATTCAACTAAATGAACAACAGATATTCATATTTAACTAATTAGGGATTAAGTATCACAACTACGTCACGGGAACCATACCCGTAGTTGCGGTGATTTAATTACGGGCCTAAAAAGTTTACCTACCCAGCTGTTAGCGATTAAACAGACTCTGCTTTTCATTCTTGATGCCCAACTCCCATGGCCCGTTTCACACAAAACTTATAAACAGTAATCAAAAGGAACAAATAATGAAGAAAAATAGAAATAAACATTCCATCAAACAAACACTCCAGCCATTTAAAAGATCTAAATAGGCAAATAATCAAAACATACAAAAGCACTAAACAAAACACGAGTCGTGATGACTAAACCCAGCTAATCTTAACAGATATCCCAGCATATCCATTATTACTAGTTTCTTTATCATTTCATATTTTGACAAACATCAACTTTAGCTGAAAAAGTTACGTTCCCTTCTTAAATCAAATTGAAATATGTATTGTTACTTCCCATCAGAATCTCATTCACCTGAGTACTATACTAGTTTGACCAGGATAAACTCAAAGTAACGAAATGATCTGGCAAACTGAATTAAATAAATGAAAAGTAAAAGAGCCACAAACAATTTACACCATTCATCAAGTAATATAATGAAATAGATATAAATAGATGTAAGAAATGGACCTTCAATAGAACTTGAAATTTAAAACTCGTTCTGTCTTGAATCTTTCAAATAGTAAGATCTTGACGGAACCTCGGTAAGCAACGGACTGACCGAACTTCGCCGAAAGAACTCGAATCTGACAGTAGCTCGAACGAAACCTCAAACTGGCGGCAGATCGGCCCTCTCCGCTTAAATCGGAATACTCGATCAATTGATTTCAACGGAGAAACTCGAACTCAGCCCTTTCCCACATAATCTTTCGTGAAAATAGAGTTCGAGCTATGATCAATGAGGCTGTTTCGATGGAGATTTGTTGCTGGTTGGTGTTGAAGAAGAAGAGGCAACAACCAGTTTGGTGGTGTACTTGAAGAAGAAGATCAGAAACGAAGGTCGAGGTCCTGTATGTCTTGCGGCGCTCTCTAGTCTAGAGTCACAGGTCTAATTATATATATTAGAAGAATAAGGTTTAGGTGTCGGGTCGGGTCAACCCAGTTCGGGATGGGTAAGGAGAAAATTTTGGGCTTTTAAAAGTGGTTTGGCCCAATTCAATTTAAAACCAGCTTTTTTCCAATTTCTTTTTCTTTTTTGTTGTTCTTTTTCTTTCTTTAATTAATTAAAAACCTTAACTAAATTTCTAAATTAATTCAAATTATAAATTAAGCTAATTTTCTAACTATAATATTTATAAAAAATTAATTGACCCTAAATTTAAAGAGAAAACTTAATAATCCAAAATTTAAAAGCTAAGAATGTAAAAATGAGCCATTTTTTGTGATTTTCATTTTAATAAAGCAACTAATTAATTAATTAATCCTAAAATATAAACACAAAATCTAAATGCAATGCATAGTATTTTTGGTATTGTTTTTATATTTAATGGAAATTAAGTATGCACAAAAATGCAAATAATTAATAAAATTCTACAAAAAATCCTATAAAATTGAAAAAATTGGAAAAAATTATTTTCTGATATTTTATGGGAGTAATTCATATAGGGCAAAAATCACGTGCTCACATCTGCCCCTCTTTGCTCAGAAACACGAAGAGTTTTCGGGCAAAGATAAAGTGAGCGGATACGAGCGATTTTTGCCCGTTTGAATACTCCGTGGGAAGCATTTTTGAAAGATTTGGTCGCACCCTACCTTCGAGGTTGCCTGCATATCCTTTGCTATAAAGGAATCAGGTCAGTGTAGTTTAGAAGTGAGTGAGATGATGGAGTATGCTGAGGTGGAGAGCCGATCGAGTAGCCGTTCCGTCGAGGTTCCGGTCCGCGGTCCTAATGTTACATAAAAAATCAAACATGAAAAAGACTAAATAAGCGTGTCAACTATGAGTTACAAGATTCCTATCTATAAGTCTTCTGAAGCTTGATCTTGAGTCTTGTGTGGTTCTTTATGCAGACTTTAGATTTTAACCTTGATGCTTGCTAGTTGCAGGTGCTAGTTCATTCTTCTTCAGATTTCGGATAAAGACAATACATGTAGTGCTTGTGACCTCAACCATATCTTGAGAAGCTCACATCTTTCATCAATTTCTGCATTTGGATTCACTTCTTGCCTTTCTCTCTCTTTTTTGGATCGTGACTAACTTTTGTTGCTCACCTTGGCCTGTTGACTCACATTCTCGCCGCGAGCTTCTTTTGTTGCTGACTTGAATTGCGTTCTAAAGTGAATTCTCTTATTCTCTAGGTAGGTGCCTGATCGCTAATACTCGACTTGTCTTCCTTCGAACCTTGCTACTTTCCCTTGAAATTTGAGCTATCTCCCTTTGAAACATGAATTGTTTTCCCTTTGTTCTCCAGGTGGGCGCCTGATTGCTGAACTTGAACCGTCTTCCTTTGAACATTGCTGCTTTCCCTTTATTCTCTAGGTGGGCACCTGATTACCAGCATTTGAATTGTATTCCTTTCCTCTGAAACTTGAATTGTTTTCCCTTGAAACTTGAACTGTTTTCTCTTGTTCTCCAGGTGGGCGCCTGATTGCCGAAACTTTCTGTGTTTCCTTGTTCTCCATGTGGGTTCCTACAACCAAAACAAACAAAAACAAACAAAATTTTCTGCCCCAGTTTGCACTAGGAAGATTTGTGAGTTGTTAGCAAAATTTTAAACCACTTATACTATTGATGCAATGCTGAGAGTAAACTAAAGAATAGATTAGGATATGTGTTTCCTACGAGTAAAACCAAGAAACTTTGACTAGCAAATGCGTCTGCTAAAATAAAACCTGAATGAATCAAACTAGGAAGTGCATCTCCTAGGGGTGAATTTAATTGACCAAGACTAGGAAGTGCATCTCCTATGGGTGAATTTAAATGACCAAAACTAGGAAGTGCATCTCCTAGGGGTGAAATCTTCAGTGGCCAAAACTAAGAAGTGCGTCTCCTATGAATGAACACTCAATTTAGAAAGTGCATCTCCTACATGTGCAACTTCAATGACTCGAACTAGGAAGTGTGTATCCTATGAATGGACTATCAATTTAGGAAGTGCGTCTCTTGCAGGTATAAATCAACTTAGGAAGTGCGTCTCCTAGTGGTGAAACTTCAATGACTCAAACTAGGAAGTGCGTCTCCTATGAATGAACTATCAATTTAGGAAGTGCGTCTCCTAAAAGAATACCTTGAGAGACCTTGATTAGGAAGTGCGTCTCCAACAGGTAAAACTTCGATGAACCAGACTAGGAAGTGCGCCTCCTACGGTTGAACTTAAATGACCTAAACTAGGAAGTGCATCTCCTAAGGGTGAAATCACAATTTAGGAAGTGCGTCTCCTGAAACAAAATATAACTTGAAAGGCCCAGACTAGGAAGTGCATCTCCTAGGGATGAAACTTCAATGACTCTAACAAGGAAGTGCGTCTCCTATGAATGAACTATCAATTTAGGAAGTGCATCTCCTACAGGTGTAACTTCAATGACTCAAGCTAGGAAGTGTGTCTCCTATGAATGAGCTATCAATTTAGGAAGTGCGTCTCTTACAGGTGTAAATCAACTTAGGAAGTGCGTCTCCTATGGGTGAAACTTCAACGACTCAGAATAGGAAGTGCGTCTCCTATGAATGAACTATCAATTTAGGAAGTGCGTCTCCTACAGGTGTAACTTCAATGACTCAATCTAGGAAGTGCGTCTCCTATGAATGAGCTATCAATTTAGGAAGTGCGTCTCCTACAGGTGTAACTTCAATGACTCAAGGTAGGAAGGGCGTATCCTATGAATGAACTATCAATTTAGGAAGTGCGTCTCCTATAGGTGTAAATCAACTTAAGCTAGGAAGTGCGTCTCCTAGGGGTTCCATCCAACACCCTACATAACCCACACATATGTCTACGGAGCCTATAAGGATATAAAAGACAAGTATGACAATGCCGGCAACAAGGCTCCGGCAATACCTCCAAAGTGAAAGTTCACAACAAAAGATGTACAATACAACCCCTTAAAGGAGAAAGGGGCTCACCAAGACTTTGAGAAGAAGGTACTCCACTACGCGCGATCGGCACTATGCCTAATGGAGCCACCTACATTCATAAAAAAAATGTAGCGCCTCCGGCAAAAGGGGCGTTAGTACCATGGAATAGTACTAGTATGTATAACTAAACACCATTTAGTTAGAAAGAACTTTCATACCAAACATATGGAAATCACAAGTATAACTCAAAAACTTCAAACGATCACAACATTATCAAGGAAAAGAATCATACAATTTTCACATTTTGTTTCCAAAGCATTTAGTTTGGGGCATTTTATATTATTCTTCATTGTTCACAATACCACAGCTAGCTTGAGCGGAGTCCGATCTCGACCCGATCGGCTAGGTTGCCTCACTTGACACATAATCTTCAGTCACAATCTCATTTTCCCTTTTATCCGGGATTCAATGTCAACACAATACCACGATGTGTACGGCATGGTGTCCGACCTCGGCCCAATCGGCTAGGCCACCTTACCAAGGCGTTTCCTTTTTCCATCAATCATCTCAACACAATCTTTGTTTCACATATGTTTTTTAATAGGCACTTGGGTCCATAGCTATCACGTCATATATTTTTCACTAGGCCACATTTCACATCATTCCCAACTTCAGTGTTAAATTTGTAATTCATGATAACATGTGCACACAAGATTAATTTAGATTGCAAGCATAGATAAGGCTTCACATAGATGGCACAATATATGTAGCTTCAATTTCAATTTAAGGTCTAAGAATTTCAATACATAATTCATATCTTTTGCCCCTTTCAAGTTATCAAGATAGCACGTTGATCATGTTGAGGCACAACTTTCACGTATATAGGGTTACAACACCAATTCATGTACAAAATCAATCAATGCAACAATTCAACTTTAATCTTACCATATACACATAAACACCAATGAAGCTTGATTTCTAAATATGGAATTTTAGCCTTACATACCTCGTTTAAGCTTTTCTTAAATTACTACAACGTTCCAGAAATTCTAGCAATTCCAATCTACTTGAGACATAACAAAATTGGACACAAATTAGGAAGGTATTCATGCATTCAGCTCATTTGAGCATTTTATCAAATACTAGTTGAGCATCTTGATTTCAAATATCTTTTACAAGATTTTCTTCATTCTCCAACCCAATATTTACTTATTTATGTTCAACAATCTCCCCACAAACCTAATTTGTACATGCATGTATACATAATACTATTATACCCAAGAATCATACCTCAATAACCCATCTCACAATCTCTACAACACCAACACAACCTAGGTTAGGCACATATGGCTTCCTATCACCATCTCATGAGTTCTAACGTATATATCTTACATAGATAATCACCATAAAGAAGTTAGAGATGATAGACATACCTCTTGTAGAAAGAATCTTGAGAATCCCCACTTGTAGTATTCTCGATCAATTTAGGGATTTTAATGGGAATCTATGGATTTTTCTAATCAATCCTTGTTAATATAAGTGTTTAGGAGTAGTAATCAACTCAAACTTCTCCAAAAACATTACCTTGGATCATAGGAGGGAGGTATGGGACAGATTCCCCTTGATAAAGCAAGCCCTAGCCCTAGCTCAAAAAAATAAATTAGGGACGCCCCATGCCCGGTCTTGGGGTATTTATAGGGCTGTTAGGTGCGCGACCGCGGTCAAACCGCGCCGGGACGCGGTGGCCGCGGCCTAACCATGGTTTGCCGTGCTCGGAGGCAGAAACACCCAGTTTTCCCGCGGTCGCGCCGTAGACGTGTGTCTGACATAGGTCCGGTAAAATGGTCATAACTTTCCGTATACACCTCCAAATTATGAACGGTTTGATGCGTTGGAAACTAGACTCAAAGAGCTTTAATTTAATACGTTTTTCAGCACACAAAACTCTATATAACTAGAGATATGCTTGTCCAAAGCGAGGCCTTGTGCGCTTTCATTTACAACTTTAGTATATTATGCAATTTTTCCAACTTGGCTTAAACTTAGGCCTCTCCTTAGAACACAAATCACTTATAATATGACTTATATGCTTATTAATATATCCAATTGATATCTATTCTATCATGAACCCTCACTTTCACACAAGATAAAATAATTAGCCTATCTTGGCACCACGAAATCTTAGATTACTTAGCAAAATTTTCTAGGGCTTTACATTCTCCCCCCACTTAGGATCATTCGTCCTCGAATGAGGATCAAGGTTCATTAATTAGCCATCCTTATGTAACTTCATCTTGTTCACATCATGAAATATCTCAACAGCCCCGAATTTGGCTAACTCCTTCAATTTTTGAAAATTTTGCCAGAGTTTCCTTTGTAACTAGACCTATCCACCTGTCAGAGGGCCCCGGATACATATCCTAACCAGCATATGCATGTTTCATAGACATAACATAACTTGTACAACACCAACCATGGCCGCATAGGCAACACATATAATCCAAAATGGAATAGTTTAACATAGATCAAATCAAAAGATAAGAGTTTATAGGAACCAAATGCATGTCACGCCCCAAAATCCGAGGAGCGCGACCGGCGCTCAACCGAGTAAACCCGACTGAGCAAGCCTGGCAGGTTTCATGCATACTACCCAACCCGGACGGACTTCGTTAATCAAATTCTATTAACATATAATTAGTGATTTCCATTTCAGTTTCATTAGCAACATCATTTCGCCACTTTAAGGGTATTACAAGTGATAGACTTATGTACATCAATATTTCTATTTTAATTTCCAATACCCGATACTACCCACAACCTGTCTACGGAGCTTCTACATATAACTGGAGAATAATACAGAAATGCCAGCAACAAGGCTCCGGCTATACCTCATACAAATACAAAAAAAAAAATAAGACTCCGGGAAGAACAACGGCATAAGCCATGCAGGTCCCCGAGGAGAAAGGGGCTCACCAATATAGCTGATGGAAAGTGGTGGAGGTGCTACTGCCGGTGGACTGGAGTGCCTGCTACAGAACCACCTACAATCATAACACGAATGTAGCGCCCCCGGCAAAAGGGACGTCAGTACATTTGAATTGT
>MU712578.1:41560-51957 GCA_026770625.1 Nicotiana glauca
TAGCCAATTCAACTCTCACCACACGTTCGTAAGCACCAACGGAGCTCGATTTCTAATAAAAAGGGGTTTTAGCCATACATACCTTTCTTGAGCTTTCCTTTAATTTTTACGATATTCCGGAAATTCTATCAACTTCAATCTATTTTGAGACATAGCAAAATTGAACATAAATTAGGAAGAATTCATGGTTTCAGCTCATTTGGGCATTTTATCAAATACTAGTTGAGCATCTTGATTTCAAATCGATTTTACAAGGTTTCCTTCATTTCCCAACTCAATCTTTACCTATTTATGTTAAGCAATCTTCCCATGAACCTAAGGTTAAGGTTGATATGCATGTAAGGAATCCATTCTTATACTCAAGAATCACCTCCCTAATTTCTCCTTATAACTAAGAATATAAATAAAAGCTAGGGTGATGAAATCTTACCTTTTGGGATGAAGATCTAGGGCCTTCACTTGATTATCTTCAAGGAATTAGCAAGATTTTATGGAGAAATTTGATGGGAAAAACTTTCCCTCTCTAAAACCCCTCTCTCTCCCTCTAGAAATGTTCAGAAAATGCTCAAAATGAGCTATAGCACCTGATATATCGATAGGGGGTCGGGTTTAGAAATTAAAAAAAAATAACCCCACGATGTCGGTTCTGCTATAGCAGAATGGACCGCAGAATCGATATGCAGTCCACAAAATTCTTCGCAGAATCGACGCCCAAAACTGGGCTACACTGGCCCATTCTGCGGCCAAAATGCGACCGCAGGGTGAGAAATGCGACACATTCTGCGGTCGCAGAATTGACACAGGATATCATTTTCCAGCCTTTGGTAATTTGACCATAACTTCGCGTAGGAATGTCCAAATGACGAATGGTTTGAAGCGTTGGAAACTAGAATCAAAGACCTTTCATTCTATATGCTA
This sequence comes from Nicotiana glauca, assembly GCA_026770625.1. Classification (NCBI taxonomy): domain Eukaryota; kingdom Viridiplantae; phylum Streptophyta; class Magnoliopsida; order Solanales; family Solanaceae; genus Nicotiana; species Nicotiana glauca. The sequence goes on from MU712578.1 coordinate 42,479, forward strand.
TTCACCACATAAAACCTCATACATATTTATATATGACCGTTTAAAGTGGAGCCTTGTGCGAATCCATTTGAAATTTTAGCCTACTGCGAGATTTTTTCCATATGGCATACACAGGCTTCCATTTGGACCTCACATCACTTACCATAAGACTTATACTCATATTTTCCAAGTCTAATTGATTTCCACCATGTTCATAGCACATAAAATATAATAATTAGCCTACGTGGCACCACGAAATCCTAGATTACTTAGCGAAATTTTCCGGGGCCTTACAATGCATAAAAGATATTACATGACTATTCAAACAAATGTGGGTACTTCTTTCTCATTTCTTCCTCGGTTTCCCAAGTGGCTTTCTCAACCTGCTGGTTCCGCCATAACACTTTTACAGAGGAAATTTCCTTATTTCTCAATTTTCGGACTTGCCTATCAAGAATGGCAACTGGAATTTCTTCATAAGATAGTTCTTCATTAACCTCAATAATTTCAACTGGCACAATAGTGGACGGATCTCCCACTACCTTCTTCACCATAGACACATGGAAGACTGAATGTACCAACGACATCTCGGGTGGCAGCTCGAGCTTGTATGTCACTTGATCAATCCTCTGAATGATTCTGTACGGTCCCACATACCTCGGACTTAATTTCTCTTTCTTCCCAAATCGCATAATGCCCTTCATGGGGGAAGCCTTCAAAAATACCCAATCATCTTCTTTGAACTCCAAATCTCTGCGACGAATGTCCGAATAAGACTTTTGGCGACTCTGAGCAGTTTTCAACCTCTCCTTAATAATCTTGACTTTCTCCATGGCCTAATGCACGAGGTCCGGCCCTATCAATTCTACTTCTCCAACCTCGAACCACCCAATGGGAGACCTACATCTCCTGCCATATAGTGCCTCGAATGGTGCCATCTCGATACTAGCACGGAAGCTGTTGTTGTAAGAAAATTCTATAAGTGGAAAATGGTCCTCCCAACTACCTTTGAAATCAAGATTACAAGCACGCAACATGTCCTCAAGCGTCTGAATAGTCCGCTCCGCTTGCCCGTCGGTTTGAGGATGGAAAGTTGAGCTAAGATTTACCTGCGTACCCAAACCTTGCAGAAATTTATTCCAAAAGTTGACAGTGAACTGAGCCCCTCAATCTGAAATGATCGAGATTGGAGTGCCATACAACCTAACTATTTCTTTGATATACAATTGAGCATATTATTCCGCTGTGTCGGTAGATTTAACTGGCAAGAAGTGTGCTGATTTTGTGAGTCGATCTACGATCACCCAAATTGAGTCGAACTTGCGCGGAGTGTGCGGCAACCCTACCACAAAATCCATGCTGATCATCTCCCATTTCCACATTGGAATTTGTATGCTTTGAGCCAATCCACCAGGTCTTTGATGTTCGGCCTTCACTTGCTGACAGTTCGGACATCTAGCCATAAAGTCCGCCACATCCCTTTTCATGTTATTCCACAAATAAACTTCCCTGAGATCATGAAACATTTTTGTAGAACCTGGGTGCACGGAATATCTGGAAGTGTGAGATTCTGCAATGATCCTTTCCCGAAGATCGTCAATATCCGGAATACATAGGCGGCCTTGGTACCATAGGGTACCATCATCCATGCCAAGGGAAAAAGATGTGGTCTTGTGTTTATGAATCCCCTCTTTCAATTGTACTAACAGTGGTCGTTGAATTTCTTCTCTTTCACTTCCGTCACAAGCGATGATTCAGCTCTATTCCGCACAATCATTCCTCCTTCGCTAGAGTCCGCCAGGAAACTCCCAAACTATCCAAGTGGTGAACCTCCTTGGCCAAAAACCTCTGATATGCCTCCAAATGAGCCAAACTTCCCATATATTTTCGACTAAGAGCATCTGCCACAACATTAGCCTTTCCCGGGTGATAGAGAATATCAATGTCATAGTCCCTGAGTAACTCTAGCCATCTTCTTTGTCTCAGATTTAACTCATTCTGTTTGAAAATATATTGAAGGCTCTTATGGTCCATAAACACATCCACATGCACCCCATACAAATAATGTCGCCAAATTTTTAGTGCAAACACCACTGCCGCAAGCTCTAAGTCATGGGTTGGATAGTTCTTTTCATGGTTCTTGAGTTGCCTAGAAGCATAGGTTATAACCTTACCATGTTGCATTAACACACACCCAAGCCCGATCCTTGAAGCATCACAATACACCACAAATCTCTCTATAAACTCTGGCAGGGTTAATACTGGCGTTGTAGTCAGTCTTGATTTCAATTCTTGGAAACTCCTTTCACAAGCGTCGGACCATTGGACTTTAACTGCTTTCAGCATCAATTTACTCAATGGAGAGGCAAGAGTAGAAAACCCCTCCACAAACCTACTATAGCACCCAACCAAACCTAAGAAATTGTGAATCTCAGTTGGGGTGGTAGGCCTAGGCCAATTCTTCATTGCTGCAATCTTTTGAGGATCAACCATAATTCCTTCCCCGGAGATGACATGACCCAAGAAAGTGACAAGCTCAAGCCAAAATTCACATTTTGAAAATTTTGCATACAATTGATGTCGCTGAAGAGTCTGCAGAATCGCCCTGAGATGGTTAACATGATCCTCCCGACTTCGGGAATACACAAGAATATCGTCAATAAACACTATCACAAAGGAGTCTAGAAAAGGCTTGAAAACGCGATTATCGATGAAAGATGCCTGGGCATTTCTTAGCCCAAAAGACATCACCATAAATTCAAAGTGCCCATACCCAGTCCTGAAAGCTATTTTTGGAATATCCTGCTCCCTTATCTTCAATTGATGATACCCAGACCGCAAATCAATTTTTGAGAAACACATAGCACCTTGTAATTGATCAAATAAGTCATCTATCCTTGGTAGAGGATATTTATTTTTGATTGTGACCTTGTTGAGTTGCCGGTAGTCAATACCCATCCGTAGCAACCTATCTTTCTTCCTTACAAACAAGACCAGTGCCTCCCATGGTGACACACTCGGCCGGATGAAACCCTTTTCTAGCAAATCCTTCATTTGTTCCTTTAGCTCTTTCAATTCTTCCGGTGCCATTCTGTAAGGTAGAATTGATATAGGCTCCATGCCTGGCATCACATCGATCCCAAAATCAATCTCCCTGTCTGGAGGAATTCCAGGGATTTCATCTGGAAAGACATCTGGAAACTCATTCACAACTGGCACAGACTCAAGGCTAGGCGCCTCGGCATTGGTTTCTGTAACCCGAACTAAATGGAAGATACACCCCTTCTTGATCATCTTCGCGGCCTTAAGGTAAGAAATTAACCAACCTTTAGGCACTACATTATCTCCCTCCCATTCAACAATAGGCTCATTAGAAAATTCAAGCCTCGTGGTTCTAGTCCTACAATCAAGTTTGGCAAAACATGAATAAAGCCAATCCATTCCCGTTATTACATCAAAATCAACCATCCCTAATTCGATAAGATCGGCCGTGGTATCCCTACCCCGTACTGTAATAACACAGCCTATATAAACTCGAGAAGTTGTAATAGACTCACCCACCAAAGTAAACACCAAAAATGGCTCATGAAGCTGATCCGGTTCTATTCCAAATTCCATAGCAATAAAAGGGGTAACATAGGACAAGGTGGAACCGGGGTCAATAAGTGCATACATATCATGAGGTTGGATAGTTAGAATACCTGTAACAATATTTGGAGAAGCCTTTGTAGTCTGGCGACCACTCATAGCATAGAACCGGCTGGGTCTTCCTAAACTCTGTGCACCACCCCTAGCTGTACCATGCCCTACGAGTGCTGAGGTACCCCAAGCTGGAGAGGGGGCTGAAGATGTAGCAGCTGCTGGACTGGATGACTGAGTTGTGCCCCTACCCACTCCATGGCGGGATACACAACAATGCTTCTGAATATGACCCCTCATCCCACATCCATAGCATATGGGTAACTCCAAGTAACAAACCCCTAAGTGTATCTTCCCGCACCTAGGGCACGGAGACCTCTGCTGCTATTGGGACCTCTCACCTGACCGACCCTGCTGATGGGATGCCCTGTTGCCTGATCGGGCCTAAAACAACTCTACTACTGCTACTGGCTAGGCCCTGATGGTGGTGCACTGGCTGAAGACTGTGCAACAGATGGGGACGGCCCTGATGATCCTCCCCTGAAACTGATCTTCCCCCACCGAGTGACTCACCCTTGTTGCCCGTATACTGGGTCTTTCTATTACCCTCTCTCTCTATTCTGTTCTTCAATTTATGATCCTCTGTGGCCTGAGCAAATGCCACCATCTTCCCATAATTCATGTCAGAATTCAATGCAGCTGTAGAATCCTCATTAATAGTCAAAGGATTAAGACCCTGAACAAACCGATGCACCCTAGCCCTCATTGTGGGAAACATATGAATATCATATTTAGACAGACGAGCAAACTCCATATGGTACTCCCACACACTTCTGCTACCCTGCTTCAAATTTTCAAACTCTGCTACACGGGCTGCCCTTATCTCGGCATGCAGGAAATGATCTATAAAGGCATCAGCAAACTCGCTCCACCTCGCCAGAGGGCTCCGCTCCTCACGGGAATCTTCCCACAACTCAAATCACGAATAGGCCACCCCTTTCAGGCAGTAGGCAGCCAACTCTACTCCCTCTGTCTTACTTGCACGCATGACCTTGAGGGTCTTGTGTGTCACACCTCCTTTTTCGCTATTACACCCCGTGAAGGACATAATAAAAGTAGTTTTTTCCAATTAAAGGACACTCAAAATGGAATTCGTTTATTAAGAGATTCAGAGTCGCCACTTGGGAGATTTATGGTGTCCCAAGTCACCGATTTGAATCCCAAATCGTGAAAAGGGTTTGACTCTGTATTACAGTCGCGAACCGGAAATCCGGGTAAGGAATTCTATTAACCCGGGAGAAGGTGTTAGGCATTCCCGAGTTACGTGGTTCTAGCATGGTCGCTCAACAGCTATATTTGGCTAAAATCTGATTTTTATACATGTTAAAACCTATAGTGCAATTTTAGAATTATTTACCACTTTTAGTCAATTATTAAGAAAGTGAACGTCGTTTAAGTATGTGTTTTCGGATCACGTCACATGAAATGCACTCGGATCTTCGACACATTCTTATTCAACGTTTTGGGATTCGACTTTGGGTTGCATGAAATGCACACCCATATTTAAGAAAGTAAAATTATGTAAAGCGTGCCTAAAGTGACTAACGGGTTATTATCTTTGCGGGAGGGCGTGAATTTTGCTAAACGGCACACCTTGAATTCTAAGTATTTTGATATAAGCATTTAATGAGGGCCCCACAGTTTATATGTTTTGATCGGCAAGGCTCGTCTCATTTTTTATTTAAAGGCCATCCTAGCACAAACTACAATTTTTATTTAAATGTCTCTAAAGAATCCTAGTTACTTAATAAAATTCGGGCTTCAAGTTCAAGTCCGAATTCAAACAAAAGGGCAAGCCTTTTAGTTTGAACCCGCTACCTAACCCGAAAGCCCAGATTTGTGTTATTTCTTTCGTTTTTCTTTTTGTTAGTTGAATGGGCAGGAGTGGGCCTGGTCTAATCCTGGCCATTTTCTCACAACTGGGCCTTGAAATTGGTATAGAAAATGGCCAGGATTAGACTGGGCCCACTCCTTCCCATTCAACTAACAAAAAGAAAAACGAAAGAAATTAAATAGGAATTTTGCCATGCCAACTGTGGGCCTTTGGCTTATGGACTCCCAGGCCCAAATCCTATTTAAGCGCAAGGCTTCCAGGTCTAAATACAACCATATCTTTGATTACCATATGAGTTTCCCAACCATATCTCTGATGAATACTTGTGAGAGTGGGGGGGGGGGGGGAATTTTCAGCGCTTCTCCACTTGTTAATGAAGGCAAGGGGGCTGCCTTTTATAGGCAAATTTCAGGGGGAAGCTTCTAGATCCCCCTCACACTTTTTTCCCTCTTTTATTTTTAGATTTTATCCTTTAGTCCCTAATTTACTGACTTCTTTTCCAAGTTATCCTACTATATTTTCTGAAATTGCGAATTGAACCCTATTTTAGAGTATTCTAGAGCCTCCAAATTCAGTTGCTATCTTATTCCCTAAATAAACTACCCTTACTGCCCTTGTACTACCCATGAAATTACTAACCTAGTTAAACAAATCTCAACGCTAGTTAAAGATCAGCTATAACCAAACACTCCCTAAAAGGATTAATCCATCTAACGAACTAATTCTAATTAGAATTGAGATTAACTCTAATTGAACTATGTTCCAAGGCTGGTCATAATGAACAAATTAAAATTGTAACCCTAAGATACTAAAATCAAATTAACAAGGACAAAATGACTGAAAATCAAACCCTAATTTAATTCAAGAATGAAAGCCAAATCAGACCAGAAATTGTAACAAAATAACTCACTGATTCAAATAAAAAATCAAAACAAATCAAGAACAAGACAAAAAAAAATCTGATCAAAGTAATGCCCTAAATTAATCCTAAAATAGATGAGATACTGAGATGAACAAGAACAAATAAAAATTAGGAAATTAATGCCTATAAAAATCTGCAGATAAAACACAAACAGGGAGAATTTAAACAAAACTCACTGACTAACAAGTATCACAACGAGAAATTAAAACAAACAAAAGAAATAATCAAATAAGAAGACGAGAACTTACTGCTTTAAGTTTTCAACTGGGATGAATCTCGAACTTGGCTTTTTGTTAATGTTATATGTTCATTTTGTTGAAATAAACATATAACATTACTAGAAAACCAATAAAGTGCTGAATTTCCCAAAATAGCATCGAGACTCGGAAAACCCTAGATTCGAAATTTGTGGGCTTGTACTTGGATTCGATGGACTCCAGCTTGAACTTCAGAACGAGGAGGTCTAGGAAGGCTTGGGGTATGATTTTGGTCAGATTTGGTGAAGGTAGGGTTTTGCCGGAACCTTTTATCCACGATTCAAAATGATTGGATAAGATTTGGGGAAAACTGCCCATGGATTTGGAGAGGGGAGCATGAGGTGGTTCAGGGGTGTAAATTTGGAGTGCTTTGGAGGGGTGGTGCCGCCGTGCACGGTGGCGGCGACGCCTAGGGTTTGGAAGATTTAGGGCACTTGGTTGGGATTTGAAGCAAGCTGTGGGTGGATTTGGGAAGAGGGGAGCGAGGAGAAGAGATGGGGTAATTTTGGGCGTCATTGGACGCCGGCCACCGGCGGAGGCAATTTCCGGCCGGCGGCTTAGTGCGGAGGGACGGTGGTGGCATGCCGGCGTTACGGGGGGGAGGGGTATGAGGAGGATGGGAAATGTTTCTAGGGTTGGGAATATTTTCGGACAATTTTATTTATTGTTTTGAACTGATGAGAGTCGTTGGATTAAGGAAGATAGACGACCCAGTTCAATTGGCTCCATAACGGGGTCGTTTAGGAGGGACAGGTATTTGGACCGGATAATGGGACGGGCCTGGGTTAATTGGGGTGTGGATTGGTCCGGTTTTAGGGTCATTTGGATTGAATGGCCCAAATTCAACCATTTTAATTTTTTTATAAGTGTTTTCTTTATTTTGTTTTCTTTATTCTTCTTTTTTTATTTTGTATTTATTTTATTCATTATTTATATTTTCCTGATTTTTATGGAATTAAAAATAAAACCAAATTGACTTCTAAAAATATTATTCAGTTCCCAAATACCCTAATTTCTAATTGAGTACAAATTAAGACAAATTAAAACTAAGAATGCAAAAAGACAATTTTTTGTTATTTTCTTTATAGTTAAGTAATTCTAACTACTACTTAATCCTAAAATGTGAAATTAAATCCTAAATAAATGCCAAGTGTATTTTTGTATATTTTCATATGAACTAAAATGCGCAAATAAAAATGCAAATAATTAATCAGAAAATAAAACAAAACTCGCAAAATTTGCGAAAATAATAAAAGAAATCATTTTGTTTGAATTTTTGGGAATAATTCACTTAGGGCAAAAATCACGTGCTCACAGCTGCTCCTCTTTGCTCGGGAACACGAAGAGTTCTCAGGCAAAGATAAGTGAGCGGATACGAGCGATTTTTGCCCATCTGAATACTTCGTGTGAAGCATTTTTTGAAAACTGTCTGACCGAACCCTGCTTCAAAGGTTGCCTACATATCCTTGGCTAAAAAGGAATCAGGTCATTGTAGTTCGGGAAGGTTTGGTAGCTGGGACTACCAGAAGCTGTGATTTCACTACTGTTGCTGCTGCTACTCCTCGCTAACCTTCTTATTACACCGTGTTGAAACAAAAAGAAGCTAGCCTACGCTATGATCTATGAATTACAAAAAGGGTTCTATCTATGTCTTCAAACTTGCTTTTATGTTGCTTTGAACTTGTATTCTTCCGATGGAATTCTTGCGTTGTTGCCTTGCATTGTGATCAGAGATGTTTTGCCATTCCTCTAAGTGATGCTTGACTGCTGAAATTTGAAATATATGCCTCTATTCTCCAGGCGGGCTCCTAATTGCTGACACTTGAAAAGTATTCCCTTATTCTTCAGGTTGGCTCCTGATTGCTGAACTTGAAACGTATTCCCTTGTTCTCCAAGTGGGCTCCTAACTTCAACAAAATAGATAAACAATGAAAATTTCCTGCCCCAGTTTGGTGGCTGGGCACATCATGTTATCAAGTATTAGAAACTGAACGCTAAAATTTGAATTGTACTTCCCTTGTTCTCCAGGTGGGCGCCTGATTGCTGAAACTTGAAATATATTCCCTTGTTCTCCCGGTGGGCTCCTGATTGCTGAACTTGAAAAGTATTTCCTTGTTCTCCAGGTGGGCTCCTGATTGCTGAACTTGAAAAGTATTCCCTTGTTCTCCAGGTAGGCTCCTAACTGCAATAAAATAGACAAACAAAGAAAATTTTCTGCCCCAGTTTGGTGGCTGGCTACAGCATGTTATCAAATATTAAAAATTAAAATCTAAAATTTGAATTGTACTTCCCTTGTTCTCCAGGTGGGCGCCTGATTGCTGAAACTTGAAATGTATTCTCTTGTTCTCCAGGTGGGCTCCTGATTGCTGAACTTGAAAGTTATTCCCTTGTTCTCCAGGTGGGCTCCTGATTGCTGAACTTAAAAAGTATTCCCTTGTTCTTCAGGTGGGCTCCTGACTGCAACAAAATAGACAAACAAAGAAAATTTTCTGCCCCAGTTTGGTGGCTGGGTAGATTTGTGAGGTTTTAACAAAATGTAAATCACCTAAGCTATTGATGCAATAAGAGTAAAACTAAAGACTTGACTGGAATGTATGATCCTATGAGTAACACCAAGGACATTTGACTTAGAAAATTCACCATACTAAGATTTAGATCTTAGGAGAAAATTCATCAGACTAGGTCTTTTGTTATCTTGTTATCTTAGGAGAAAGCTTCATCAGACTAAGATTTTTATCCTAGGAGAAAGGTCATCAGACTAGGTTTTCTATCTTAGGAGAAAGATTCA
>MU712578.1:52706-82340 GCA_026770625.1 Nicotiana glauca
GACTAAGATGTCGACCCTAGGAGAAGATTCATCAGACCAGGTCTTTTGTTATCTTAGGAGAAAGATTCATCAGACTAAGATGTTGGTCCTAGGAGAAAGTTCATCAGACTAGGTCGTCTATCTTAGGAGAAAGATTCATCAGACTAAGATTTTGATTTGGAGGAAAATCCATCAGACTAGGACTTTTATCCTAGGAGAAATGTGAAAAGCAATGGCACCATTTTGTGCACACTAGTCAAAACAGGCAAGGGCAAAGATTTGAGAAACTTCCCTTTTGTCGGCTCTCCTCTTCCTCCTTTTCTTTTTCTTCCTTTTATTTTCTCTCTTATTGTCGAACCAACTTTCTTGCACTACTTTGTTCCTGTTTCAAATAAAGGAAACTTGTGAGTTTAAAGTGTGGTGGTTAGTTTTGTGGCCTTGAAATTTGAGGGCGGCTGCTTCTGCGTTTGCCAAGATGACTGATTTCCACACGAAGACCTTGCTTATTTATGGACCAACCCTTTTTCTCTGTCATTCTCACCACAAAACCTTTTCCCCGTTCAGATCTGATACCCTCAATGTGTTGCATTGCATGAACTGGCATCCCCCAACCTTTATGTCTCATATGAATCCCACAGCACGTGTATTGCCCCCACTCCGTGTATATCATGTTCTTTCTTGACTGGCCTCGGCCTTGAAGTTTATTGTTCCTTCACTCGCCTTGATAACTGATTCCCACTTGGTGATCTTGCTAACCACTTTCTTTGTTACCCTTAACACAGAAAATATATCTGATCCATTCACCAAACACCCTCCATATGACATGTACCAAACCTTTCGTGTTTCACCGAAAATACCTTTGATCCATTCACCTAAGCCCTTCATTTGTTGCGTTGTTCATGAGTTGATACGTACCAAACCCTTGTATTTCACCAAAAATACCTTTGATTCATTCACCCCAAACCCTTCATTTGTTGCATTGTTCATGCATTGACATATACCAAGCCCTTACATTTCACAAGGATCCCAAAGCGTGTAGATTGTTGCCAACTCAGTGTGCCTGCTGTTCTTTCCTGACTTATGACAATTTGATATGCTGGCCAGATCCCGTTTTGTTCAATTGGAAAGTTGGTCGCAGATTTTGAAGTCATTTCTCACTTGTTATGCCCAAACAGACTCAGGAAGAGGGAGTAAACAAGGTAGAAGGAATATAGTAGGAGGACAATGAAAGGGAATGATTCCTAACAAGAAAACTACAAAGTAGAAACCTAGCGGATGTGGATACCGACTCTAACGACCTTGACATGTACCTGCAGCCTATTCTGTTTAGCAAATCTAATATTCGGCTCTTGTTGGACCTTTTTGCCGTGAAACTGGGCTTCAATGCTCCGCTTACCCAATCTGATTCACAATCCTTATTCGACTTGTAGTACCCGAAGGGTTTTCACCATCAAGCCTCTCTCATTTGGTCTTTCTCTCATATCACCGTCGCCTTATGGTGCCCGTGAAGGTTTTCACCAATAAGACTCTCTCATTTTTGACTTCTCTCGTCTTCCATCGCCTTGGGGTACCCATGAGGGTTCTCCTCAACATGACTCTCATTCTTCATTTCCTTCGTTTGGACCGGTGTGTTGCCCTTGATGTGAATCACCTCTTCTTGCTTGACTCGACATCTCTCGAAGACTGATCGGAAGGTCTACCTTTGGACCGTAATGTGGGCTTTTGGATAGGGTTAGAAAGAAAGGGTATTAAAGGCTCAAAACAATTCAACATGGGTTCAAAATTACAACTTTTAAAATAAGATTTCTCCCAACAACCACAACTTCTGCCCCAGTTTCCTTCTTGGGGACTTTGGAATTTTATTTCGGTGTGACTGAACCTCAGAGGGAGGCTGCCTACGTATCCTTTCAGGATCAAGTCGAACATAGTTCAGGCCATAAAATTACTTTGTTGTTGCAATCTTTTCCTTTCTTCCACTTTTCTTTTCCTTCTTTTCATTTCTTTTCTTTTCCTTCTCTTTTCTTTTTTTTTTCTTTTCCTTTTCTTTTCTCTTCTTTTCTCTTCTTTTCTCTTTTTTTTTCTTTTTCTTCTCTTTTTTTTCTTTTCTCTTTTTCTTCTTTCTCTATTTCACTGTTTTTCTCTTATTTCTTCATTTACTTTCTCCGCTCGGGCTTACGAGTTTTGTTAACAATTCCGAAAGAGGGGTATGCAAGAAAATAACTGAGGCTCAAAGGGGTACCAAAGGGTAAAGTGTTTGGATAGCAGAACAAAATGCCTTCAACATTTCAATCTCCAAAACATGCCAAGTACGACCTACACAATTAAACAGGCTGAGGAAAATATACGTAACATCTTTTGATTGCACCAAAATTAATGACCATAGCCACGCATTTGCCTTTTACATTTGTCAATTATCCAGTGCCATTGGACAACAATCTCGGTACCACGAACGGCCCCCTGTAATCTTGGGGCAAACTTGACTTTGGCTTCAAGACGATGTGGCAGGATGTATTTCAACAGTATTCCTTTATGTTCTATCTGCTCCAGCTTCCCACAATTTGGGCTCGAGGTGATCTCAAAATGTCCTCACTTATTTCCCTCAAGTGTCCTTATCATCTTCAACATTGTCTCATTGCTTCATTACTAAACTGACTTTTAAAACCAGGCTGAGAATTATGCGTGCATGTCATGTCACTAGAACCAGTATGAAAAGAATTGCAAAAGGAAAGGAGAACTACACAAAATGACTAGAAATGGTGGGAAACATAGAATTGCATTAGACTGATGGTGAAAGGGTTTAAACAACAAAACAAACAAAATGAACTAGGGTTACAACCCTTGAACAAACCTAGACAGCAGTAAACAAGCTATTACAACTAAACAAACAGGACAAAGTGAAAGGATAGAAGGGTTTGAGTCACAAGACAATATCCGGATTACAACCCCGAAATAACCCGGACAACAGAAATGACAATAAAATAAACCACCAAAACTCCACTCTAGCTAACCAGGAGATGGAGTGTCTCCCCAATTACCAAGCACGTCGTCTTTAGCCACTGAGTTTCACACCAATGTTGCTGGAACCATCACAAGTCTTCATCACGTTGTTCTTAGCAAACTGCTTTTGGGTTCCTTTTGTCGGCTCGTTCTCACGATCAACCTCTGATATCACTGAAACCTTAGTAGCATGTGGACCTCCAAGGATCTCAGAAGATTTCTCATGTTCCTTTTCGAAATAAATCATACCCGCCATATGCGTCTCATTGTGCAAAGGAGATGGACTCTGGCTAGTGTTTGCTGCATCTGGACTTTGCACGACAATGTCGCCTACATCAATAAGCTTCTGAATCACATTCTTTAGATTCTAACATTTCTCTATGTCGTGCCCTAGGGCACCTGAGCAATATGCGCACCTTTGAGAAGGATCAAACTTATTTGGAAGATGGTTCGGCATTTTTATCTTAATCGGCTTCAATATGTCCAATGTCCTTAACCTCTGGAACAGACTGGCGTATGATTCTCCCAATGGAGTGAGGGTTTTTTTCTTCCGTAATCTCTCATTCTTAAATGTTGGATTGGGCCAAAAACCTGATCTGGGGTGTTTTTTGTAAGCTCACGAGGGTAGATGGGCATTTTGAGGAGCTGGGTACTGTGAATGTGATGTGCGACTTTGGGATTTCTGTGGAGAGAAATAGCATCGGGGAGGGTCATCTAGTGCACAAGGATAACCACAGGGACGACGTTGAGGCTGGAAGTGCCGATCAGGAAAACTTATCGGATCGTCTTTTCTGTTCCTCTTTCTTCCAACCAAGCTTACTGGGATGTTCTGAATGGCTTCCGAACAACTTGCAATTTTGCCTGACTTGATCCTTTCTTCTACTAGCTCCCCCATTTTTAACACATCATTGAAAGGCTTTCCCAGGGCCGGGATCAAATGACTGTAGTAGGTGGGTCCCTGGGCCTGGAGAAAAAGCTCAACCATTTCTTCTTTGCTAATCAGGGGACTGACTCGAGCAGCTTGCTCCCTCCATCGGAGCCCAAACTCATTAAAGCTTTCCTCCAGCTTCTTTTCCATTTTAGATAGCAAGGAGCAGTCTGGGTTAACACTCAATTTGCATTGAAAGTATAGAGAAAGTCTTGAGCCATGTCACCCAATGTAAGCCACTTATCAACATCTTAACGAGTATGTCAATCCAATGCTGCCCCAACCAAGCTCTTATCGAAATATGCCATCATCAAATCATCTTTCTCTCCAACAATCCTCATTTCATTGCAATAGACCCTCAGGTGGGATACCGGATATCCAAGCCCATCATACAAGTTAAATTTTAGCACTTTGAACCCTGCGGAAAGGCGTACATCATGTGGCACAATCAGTTCTTTGCAAGTCATGCTACCCTGGCCTCCCACTCTTTGCTTGTCCCTTAAGGACTGTTCTGCACTTTTCAACTTCCTGGGTACCCCGTCTCACCCTTCTCTTCCTGTAACCTTTTCATTTCTAGCATGAAGCTCATCCCAGGAACTCTTCGTGTATGAACCGAGGACCTTGGGGGCAACATCTGGGGGGTGATATTGGGCATTATAAGCTTTGAGTAGGTATTCATTATTTGGGGTAATGGATATAACAGGAAGGCAATTTTGGTGCGAGGTAACTGGAGGACGAGTAATGGAGCTACTAGGGTGGTTGGGCAAATTGTGATAAGCGGGCGTATTTGGAGAATATGGAGGATCATCCGGCGTTGTGTTTGGATCTTAGGTAAGGGCGGCATCCGGAAAAATCGATGGCGGCGGGGGTGGTGCCTTCCCAGTCATCCAGGCTTGATACATGTCTGCCACGTGTTGTCTTAACATCTGCACCTCTTCACCCAACCCATTATCCCGTTCAACCAACTGATGTCGGGCACCGGTATCAACCAACTCAGTTCTATTGTTGTTTGTCATTGCCTTTTGTCCTTGTGTTGAAAAGAAGAGTTACCACTTTAAAACCACAAACCAACCATCTTTCTGGAATGACATGACAAAATGAAACCATCATGCTAGCGTTAGGTCATTTAACATATTGGTACCCGCACATTTGGGGAGTGAATGTACCTAAGCAGTTAACAGTTCCTATTATGTTTTTGATCAGTCGCATGCGTAATCCCGACCTTTTCCTTATTTCCAATTGCAAACTTTCTCTTTTTTTGTTTTCTCTTCTTTCTTCTTTTCACTTTTATCTTCTCCTGCTCCTATTATCTCCCTTGCTTGTTTTTCCGCTCTTTTCTTTTCTTTTTGCCTTTTCATTGTTTTTTCTCTCTTTTCTTTCCTTTTTTTTCTTTTTTTTTGGTTATGGTCGAATCCTATGGAGATTGCCTACGTATCATGACCCCGCATGAATCAGACTAAGCGTAGTTCTTGCAAATTAAATTAAGAGATAGTTTTTGGGATTTTTTTCAAATCTTCATTAATAAGCGCCGATTACAAGTGATACTAGACTATTTGTTTTTCTAAAAGGGAAAAATTACAAAATAGACTTAAAAACAAAATACAGACTCGATGACTAGGAATACATCAAAGCTTCAAATCCTGGGGTCCAGAGGGCATCACTCGGCATCGCCATGGGCCTGCGCAAGACTGAGAAGGTTTCAATGTCAACTGTAGGCTATTTAAAGAAAATTGGCCATGAAATGACTTGTTTTGACTTAAAAAAAGTGGCTATTTTTAAAAAATATTTATTCTAAGAAAACAAAGACTCGGCTTTGCAAATACAACCTTTCAGCACTTTCGAAAGGGAGATTTTAAGGATGTGCCCACAAACCGTTTTAAAATGACTCAAGGTGGCAAATCTTGCAAAAATAACCTTCTGACGCCCTTTTGGGGATATTCGGCTTATTTTTAACAAGAATGGCATCACCCGAATTATTTTGACAAAAATTTAAAATTTTGACATTATTTGGCTATTTTTGAAAAGGGGTGGTTGGACCCGATGAGGGTTGCTTATGTATCTCACATCCGGTGAGAATCAAACCAGCATAGTTCGGGCAGACTCGCTAAAATCAAAGCTATTTGAACAACAATTTTCTTTCTATTTTTTCAAATATTTTTCTTTTTCTTTTTTATTTTTTCAAAATTTCGGCAGCATTTCGGTACTATTTGGGTGTTGGGTATTTTTCAAACAAATGATTACCCTCACTTAGTCCTAACACTGCTATTTTTCATAATTTTTCACTCATTATATACAAGCCGGTCAACATGCAAAGCCAAGCAAATAAATGCGCAAGTAGCACGTTAGATGCATCAGGATGGTCATTTCAATTCAGGTCACCCGTCCTAGACGGACTCAACCCCTGTGTTGAGTCCCCTAAGTCAAATTCACACGATGCAAACAACCGTCATACTAGGGATCCGACATGAGTTTTTGTTCTTCTAGGTTTAAATCCTAGATTTACTGGTCTAGACCTGGCTTACCCGAGCGGACAACTCGAGCCGAGGGGGAGGCAGCGTACCGGGGATACAGAAGCTCCACCGGCTTAGAAACTTATCCAAACCTCGTTCTAAATTGGAAAGACTCAAAACAAAAGAGACGCTACTTGAAGTGCACCCTTCTCCATGATGTAGAAGACTCAGAGAGAGGAAGGGATTCGTGACAGTTTATATACAATTCAACAAATATCAAAGCGGTAAAACATTTAGCACATATAGCATGAAACATGTAGGAAAATCAGATAAAGCCAAATATAACAATTTAACTGAGCTCAAATTCTTGAACCCTGAACAAAAGTTCTGGGTTCTCATCCCCAGAAGAGTCGCCAGAGCTATCACACCTCCTTTTTTGCAACTACACCCCGTGAAGGATATAATAAAAGGAGTTTTTTCCAATTAAAGGACAATCGAAACGGGATTCGTTTATTAAGATATTCAGAGTCGCTACTTGGGAGATGTATGGTGTCCCAAGTCACCGGTTTGAATCTCGAATCGAGGAAAGGGTTTGACTCTGTATTACAGTCGCGAACCAGAAATCTGGGTAAGGAATTCTGTTAACCCGGGAGAAGGTGTTAGGCATTCCCGAGTTCCGTGGTTCTAGCACGGTCGCTCAATTGCTATATTTGGCTAAAATCTTATTTTTATACATGTTAAAACCTATAGTATAATTTTAGAATTATTCACCGCTTTTAGTCAATTATTAAGAAAGTGAACGTCGTTTAAGAACGTGTTTTCGGATCACGTCACATGAAATGCACACGGATCCTCGACACATTCTTATTCAACGTTTTGGGATTCGAATTTGGGTTGCATGAAATGCACACCCGTATTTAAGAAAGTAAAATTATTTAAAGCGCGCCTAAAGCGACTAATGGGTTATTATCTTTGCGGGAGGCCATAAAATTTGCTAAACGGCACACCCTGAATTCTAAGTATTTTGATATAAGCATTTAATGAGGGCCCCGGAGCTTATATGTTTTGTTCGGCGAGGCTCGTCTCATTCTTTATTTAAAGGGCATCCTAGCGCAAACTATAATTTTTATTTAAATGTCTCTAAAGAACTCTAGTTACTTAATAAAATTTGGGCTTCAAGTTCAAGTCTGGATTCAAATGAAAGGGCAAGCCTTTTAGTTTGAACCCGCTACTTAACCCGAAAGCCCAGATTTGTGTTATTTCTTTCATTTTTCTTTTTGTTAGTTGAATGGGCAGGAGTGGGCCCAATCCAATCCTGGCTGTTTTCTCATAACTGGGCCTTGAAATTGACATAGAAACTTGTAGGCCTTTGGCTAATGTACACATAATCAGTTTTTTTTATAAAGCCAAGCCAACTGTGGGCCTTTGGCTTATGGACTCCCAGGCCCAAATCCTATTTAAGCGCAAGGCTGCCAGGTATAAATACAGCCATATCTTTGATTTCCATATGAGTTTCCCTACAATCAATTAAGTTCACAGTTGTTCTTTAATGGAAGACTGATTTAGATGTCAAATATCGACTATTATCAGATGCCCTCAAACCTGATTATCATTGAGACATACAATTCCTATATTTTGCCAAACGTCTACCAAATTTCCATCAATACATTTCATGGACTGTTTCGTATGACTTAAACCTATAGATGAACTATTAAGCTATTTCTGCAGATGAACTAATATTAACGACCAATTCATTCTGAATCTAGTTTTGAATTAGTAGCTTATTTGAATTTAACTACACATGGATATAACAATGACACCTGAATTAAACGTACCTAAAACTAGTGTTTCTGCCAACTTCTCAGAACAACTTGAACATCCTATTATCAATCAAAACATTGAACTAATACGAGAAGTCAATTATATTATTCTAAGGCTACATTAGATAAAATCCTCAGTCAATGAGTCTCAGACGATCCACTTCTTTAGTCTAATTATACAGTCCAGAATTATATACATACAAATCAAAAATTAAACTATGTCTAACATCTGTTAACTATCCACATGTAACAATCTAACAAGCACAGTCTCAAACAGTCCAATTCTCAATTTCAGATGGAAATACACATTGAAAATACAGTAATCATATATGTACAGCAATGAAGCTCACTAAGGAAAGTATCAAGCAACAAGTTCATTTACTTCCAGACTTGAGAATGACAAAAGGTGTACCTGGAATTTACAATAATGAAGAAGGAGCAATCAGTAACAGCAAACAGCAAGTTCACAAAGCAGGTAGCAAGTCACAGCAGCAATTTTAAGCCATAAAAATGTAATAGAGGTACATCACCAAAATGACTCCAAAATAACTCAATTGAAACCAAAAACCCACTCGAAATCAATCCTAGAAAATCTCTGAAGCTTCAGCCACCAGAAACAAACCAAAAAGCTTTGAAATAACCCCTAAACAACTTGAAATTGATTCTAGGACCAAACTAAACTTGCAATCAATCTAAAATCTCAATGTAACGGTAGATTTTTGGTTTTTCTGTTATTTTTGTTGTTTGTTTTTTTTTTTGGTTTTTTGGAGGAAAATAAGATCTAAGAGAAGTTTTTGAATTTGAAATTCAAATTTGAGCTGATAAATACTTGTGAGAGTGGGGGGAAATTTTCTGAGCTTCTCAACTTGTTATTGAAGGCAAGGGGGCTGCATTTTATAGATAATCAGGAGGAAGAGTCTAGATCCCCCTCACACTTTTCCCCCTCTTTTATTTTCAGATTTTATCCCTTAGTCCCTAATTTACTAACTTCTTTTCCAAGTTATCCTACTATATTTCCTGAAATTGCGAGTTGAACCATATTCTAGAGTATTCTAGAGCCTCCAAATTCAGTTGCTATCTTATTCCCTAAGTAAACTACCCTTACTACCCTTGTACTACCCATGAAATTACTAACCTAGTTAAACAAATCTCAACCCTAGTTAAAGATCATCCGCTATAACCAAACACTCCCTAAAAGGATTAATCTATCTAACAAAGTAATTCTAATTAGAATTGAGATTAACTCTAATTGAACTATGTTCCAAGGCTGGTAATAATGAACAAATTAAAATTGTAACCCTAAGATACTAAAATCAAATTAACAAGAATAAAATGACTGAAAATCAAACCCTAATTTAATTCAAGAATGAAAGCCAAATCAGACCAGAAATTGTAACAAAATAACTCACTGATTCAAATAAAAAATCAAAACAAATCAAGAAGAAGAAGAAAAAAAATCAGATCAAATTAATGCCCTAAATTAATCCTAAAATAGATGATATACTAAGATGAACAAGAAAAAACAAAAATCAGAAAATTAATGCCTATAAATATTTGCAGATAAAACACAAACAAGGAGAATATAAACAAAACTCACTGACTAACAATTATCACAACGAGAAATTAAAACAAACAAAAGAAATAATCAAATAAGAAGAAGAGACCTTACTGCTTTAAGTTTTCAACTGGGATGAATCTCGAACTTGGATTTTTGTTAATGTTATATGTTCATTTTGTTGAAATAAACATATAACATTATTAGAAAACCAATCAAGTGCTGAATTTCCCAAAATAGTATCGAGACTCGAAAAACCCTAGATTCGAAATTTGTGGGCTTGCACTTGGATTCGATGGATTCCAGCTTGAACTTCAGAACGAGGAGGTCTTGGAAGGCTTGGGGTATGATTTTGGTCAGATTTGGCGAAGGTAGTGTTTTGCCGGAACCTTTGATCCAAGATTTGAGATGATTGGCTAAGATTTTGGGAAAACTGCCCATGGATTTGGAGAGGGGAGCATGAGGTGTTTCAGGGGTGTAAATTTGGGGTGCTTTGGAGGGGTGGCGTCGCCACGCACGGTGGTGGCGCCGCCTAGGGTTTGGAAGATTTAGGGCGTTTGGTTGGGATTTGAAGCAAGCTATGGGTAGATTTGGGAAGAGAGGAGCGAGGAGAAGAGATGGGGTAATTTTGGGCGTCATTGGATGCCGGCTGCGAGCGGAGCCGATTTCCGGCCGGCGGCTTAGTGCGGAGGAACGGTGGTGGCATGCTGGTGTTACAGGGGGGTACGAGGAGGAGGGAAAATGTTTCTAGGGTTGGGAATATTTTCAGACAATTTTATTTATTGTTTTGAAATGATGAGAGCTGTTGGATTAAGGAAGATAGACGGCCCAGATCAATTGGCTCCAAAACAGGGTCGTTTAGGGGGGACAGGTATTTGGACCGGATAATGGGACGGGCCTGGGCTAATTGGGGTGTGGATTGGTCCGGTTTTAGGGTCATTTGGATTGAATGGCCCAAATTCAACCATTTTAATTTTTTTATAAGTGTTTTCTTTATTTTCTTTTCTTTATTCTTATTTTTTATTTTGTATTTATTTTATTCATTATTTATATTTTCCTGATTTTTATGGAGTGAAAAATAAAACCAGATTGACTTCTAAAAATATTATTCAATTCTCAAATACCCTAATTTCTAATTGAGCACAAATTAAGACAAATTTAAACTAACAATGCAAAAAGACTATTTTATGCTATTTTCTTTATTTTTAAGCAATTCTAACTACTACTTAACCCTAAAATGTTAAATTAAATCCTAAACAAATGCCAAGTGTATTTTTGTATATTTTCATATGAACTAAAATGCGCAAATAAAAATGCAAACAATTAATCAGAAAATAAAACAAAACTCGCAAAATTTGTGAAAATAATGAAAGAAATCATTTTGCTTGAATTTTTTAGAATAATTCACTTAGGGCAGAAATCACGTGCTAACATTGTGCATCTCATCAATAAAATCCTTAGGGCCTTCTTCTGGATTGGCACCCGTAAATACTGGAGGGTCTAACTGAGGAAACCTGTTCACCCTGGAACTGGTGGAATCCCCTTGCTGGCTGGATGAACTAGGCGCAACATTTGACCTCTAGGCCTGAGAGGCCACTAGCTGGGTCAACATCTGAATAGCTCCCCTAAGATCCCCATCAGAAATACCAGAACCGGAAGCTGGGGCTGGAGGTTGAATAAGAGTATCAATGGGAGGGATAGTAGTACCCTCCGTAGGTGTAGGAATTGGGGTAGTCTGCTCTAGAATAGAAGAACCGGGCATGGTGATAGTAGGGCGACTACCCTCACCCGTAGTGTCAATCAATGAATCATCAGCCACTCCTGAGGTGGCATTGGCTTCTTGGCCTGTTCTCGCTTTCTTCTTAGGTGCCATTTACTAAAAGATAGAACAATGCACTAATTAGAGAGGGAATAGTTTCATAACAAGTTGTACCGCACGATCCAGAATATCAAAGAAGGGTGTTATTCCTAAATACCCAAGTAGACCTCAACTTATAGATGAGGTTGACTACATATCGATAAGAAGGACTCTACAAGGCACGACTCCGAGATATCCTAGGACACCTTAAAACATTAGGCTCCGATACCAAGTTTGTCACGCCCCAACCTCGGGAGGCGCGACCGGTGCTAAATCGAGTGAACCTAACTGAGCAATCCTTATCAAAACTTTCTACCCAACTCAATATGAATAAGGAAGCCATACTTTCATTTATTTAGACGATAGGAAAGGTATTACCTTCAACATGGAAAGTTCATTTTATATCACAACCTTAAACTGTAGTTAAGTTTCCAAGATTCCATACAATTACACTTTAGGGAAACGAGAGCTAGAATTACAACATGGTTCGTAGACCCATCCAACACCCATACATAACCCACACATATGTTTACGGAGCCTCTAAGGATACAAAAGAAAAGTATGACAATGGCAGCAACAAGGCTCCGGCAATACCTCCAAAGTGAAAGTTCACAACAAAAGATGCACAATATAACCCTTGAAGGAGAAAGGGGCTCACAAAGACTTTGAGAAGAAAGTACTCCGCTACGCGCGATCAGCACTATCCACAATGGAGCCACCTACATTCATTAAAAAAATATAGCGTCCCCGGCAAAAGGGACGTTAGTACCATGGAATAGTACTAGTATGCATAACTAAACATCATCTAGTTAGAAAGAACTTTCATACCAAACATATGGAAATCACAAGTATAACTCAAAAGCTTCAAACGATCACGACATTATCAAGGAAGAGAATCATACAATTTTCACATTTTGTTTCCAAAGCATTTAGTATGGGGCATTTTATATTATTCTTCATTGTTCACAACACCACCGCTAGCTTGAGCGGAGTCCGATCTCGACCCGATCGGCTAGGTTATCCCACTTGAGACATACTCTTCGGTCACAATCTAATTTTCCCCTTTTTCGGGATTCAATGTCAACATAATACTACCGTGTGTGCGGCATGGTGTCCGACCTCGGCCCGATCGGCTAGGCTGCCTTACCAAAGTGTTTCCCTTTTCCATCAATCGTCTCAACACAATCTTTGTTTCACATATGTTATTTCATAGGCACTTGGGTCCATAACTATCATGTCATATATTTGGCACTAGGCCACATTTTACATCATTAATGTTAAATTTGTAATTCATGATAACATGTGCACACAAGAGTAATTTAGATTGCAAGCATAGATAAGGCTTCGCATAGATGGCACAATACATAGCTTCAATTTCAATTTAAGGTTTAAGCATTTCAATACATAATTCATATCTTTTGCCCCTTTCAAGTTATCAAGATAGCACGTTAATCATGTTGAGGCACAACTTTCACGTATATAGGGTTACAACACCAATTCATGTACAAAATCAATCAATGCAACAATTCAACTTTAATCTTACCATATACACACAAACACCGATGAAGCTCAATTTCTAAAAGATGGGGTTTTAGCCAAACATATCTCGTTTAAGCTTTTCGTAAATTACTACGATGTTACGAAAATTCTAGCAATTCAAATCTAGTTGAGACATAACAAAATTGAACACAAATTAGGAAGTTAT
The DNA here is from genome assembly GCA_026770625.1 of Nicotiana glauca. Classification (NCBI taxonomy): domain Eukaryota; kingdom Viridiplantae; phylum Streptophyta; class Magnoliopsida; order Solanales; family Solanaceae; genus Nicotiana; species Nicotiana glauca. The sequence continues at coordinate 65,999 of MU712578.1, forward strand.
TCATGGTTTCAGCTCATTTGAGCATTTTATCAAATACTAGTTGAGCATCTTGATTTCAAATCTCTTTTACAAGGTTGCCTTCATTCCCTAACCCAATCTTTACTTATTTATTTTCAACAATCTCCCCACAAACCTTATTTGTACATGCATGTATACATAATACTATTATACCCAAAAATCATACCTCAATAACACATCTCACAATCTCTACAATACCAACACAACCTAGGTTAGGCACCTATATTTCCAATCACCATCCCATGAGTTCTAATGTATATATCTTATATAGATAATCACCATAGAGAAATTAGAGATGATAGACATACCTCTTGTAGTAAGAATCTTGAGAATCCCCACATATAGTGTTCTTGATCAATTTAGGGATTTGAATGGGAATCTACGAATTTTCAAGATCAATCCTTATTAATATAAGTGTATAGGAGTTGTAATCAACTCAAAATACTCCAAAAACATTACCTTGGATCATATGAGGGAGGTATGGGATGGATTCTCCTTGATAAAGCAAGCCCTAGCACAAACAAATGACTTAGGGACGCCCCATGCCCGGTCTTGAGGTATTTATAGGGCTGTTAGGTGTGCGACCATGGTCAAACCGCGCCGGGACGCGATGTCCATGGTTTGCGGCACTAGGAGGCAGATACACTCAATTTTCCCGCGGTCGCGCCGCGGATGCGCGTCTGACACAGGTCCGGTAAAATGGTCATAACTTTCTGTATATACCTCTAAATGACAAACGGTTTGATGCGTTGGAAAGAAGACTCAAAGATATTTAATTTGATAGGTTGTGCATAATACAACACCTTATATAACTGGAGATATTCTTGTCTAAAGTGAGGCCTTATGCGCATTCATTTACAACTTTAGTCTATTATGCAATTTTTTCAACTTGGCTTAGATTTAGGCCTCTCCTTAGACCCCAAATCACTTATAATATGACTTATACGCTTATTAACATATCCAATTGATATCCATTCTAATCATGAACCCTCACTTGCAGACAAGATAAAATAATTGGCCTATCTTAGTATCACGAAATCTTAGATTACTTAGCAAAATTTTCTGGGGCTTTACATCCTCTTGTAAATCACCACACAAAAATGTATTGTTGACATCTAACTGTGATATATCGCAACCCTTCTTAACTTCCACTTTTAACAAGCCTCGAATGGTAGTCATCTTCACTACTGGAGAATAAGTCTCAGTGAAGTCTATACCATCTCTTGTATGTCACCCGTGATAACCAAACGAGCATTGAACCTCTCCAATATTGCATCTGTATTTTACCCATTAAACCCATCTGCAAGGTAGGGCCTTTCTGTCTTTACGTAATTGGACTACTTCCTAAGTTTTATTAGATTCCATAACTTGAAGTTCCTTAGACATGTTCTCTTGCCAACCTAGGTTCAACGAAGCTTGAGAATAGGTACTAGGATTTTCAAATATAGGATACTGAATTTAGGAGAGACTGATTTGAATGAGATAAAGCTTAGAAAGATAAAAAGTTGGAGAAATTGAAGAAGCAAAACAACTGAAGGAGACATTAGTTAAGTGAACTAGGTTACAGACATAATTATTAAGGTAACTTGATACATGATAATCTTTAAGAGATCTTCTAAGAGCTGGCTGGGTAGGAGCAAGAGAGTGAAGAGAAACAGAACGGGAAAGGTAAGGTAATAGAGAATCTGGTGAAGTAGGAGTGATCGGAGAATACTGTGGGGGAAGAGGAAAACAAAATGGAACTGGACTTGGAAAGAACAGAAATTTGAATAGAAGATGAAGAGAGATCCTGACTAGGTAGAGGAGAGGTGACAGGAAAAATAGAATAGTGTTCTTAGTGTAAAAAAGGAAAAACGATTTCATGAAAAATGACATCTCTATAAATAAAGATGTTCTTGGTTTCTAAATTAACTTGTACCATTTCTTCCCAAAAGGGTACCCTGGGAAAAAATATTTTGCAGACCTTCGATCTAATTTGGTTCTGTTAACTGCTAGAGTATATGCATAACAAAGGCATCCAAATGGTTTCATAAGTTGGTAGGAAGTGTTTGTCCAATTAAAATTTCATGGGGTAATTTGCTTTTCAAAACATTGGTGGAAAATCTGTTTATTAGGTAGGTGGCTGTTAACAGGCATTCTCCCCAATAGATAGTAGGTAAATTGGATTGAAAGAGTAGTGCTATACAAGCTTCTAGCAAATGTTTGTATTTTCTCTCAATAATACCATTTTGTTGAGGACAATAAATACAACTGGTATGATGTTCTATCCCTTGTGAGGTAAATAATTCAGAATAATGAGGAGTTGATCCAAGTTCTAAAGGATTACCGGTCCTGGATGCTTTTATTTTAGTATGAAATTGTCTATTAGTCATTGCCAAGAATTTTTTGAGTAGGGAAAACATTAGACTTACTGCTTAGAAGAAAAGTCCAAGACCATCTACTAAAGTCATCAACTATAGTGAGGGAAATATTTAAATCCATCATGGGTAGGATTTTTATAAGGTCCTCAAGTGTTAATATGAATAAAGTCAAAAATATACTCGCTTGTAATTAAACTAGAATGAAAAGGCAACTTGGTTTGCCTAGCCTTAGCACAAATATCACAAGGTGAGATGTTAAGAGGCAAATCTGAAAATGATATAGATGAGATATTTTTCATAATAGATAAGGATAAATGACCCAATATGTAATACCATAAGTCTAAATTAGAATAAGCATAACTAGAAGAGAAAACTGAATTTGTAAACCTAGTCCTAGTGTGATGAGAACATAGAAAATGGAAAAATGTCTTGATTTTATTTATAACTGCTCTTCTAGATTTGACTTGATTTGGATTGAAAAAGCGTCACGACCCAAACCGATGGGCCGTAAAGGGCAGCTAGTACCTTACTCCACTGAGTATCAACATAACGTATATTTCGTATCATACTATTATAGGTAAATGAACCAGAAAGGCTGTCATGAGATGACCAGAATAAAGCATGAGGAAATACTCTATACCGACATATGACGTATGAGTGTATAAGACCAAAATAATTACTCGTACACCGAACATAGGCTAGCAAGGCCATACAATCTTTTCATATATATGGCATATGTTTACAAGCCTCTAAGAGTAGATAAATATCATAAAGGTCAGGACAAGTCCACACCATACCAATCATTACATGTCCAAATCATTCTAATCAAATAAGCAACTTCGGAGTAAATAGAGTGCACCAACACCTTTTGTTAAGCTGATAGCCTACTTGGAGGACTCTCAGCCTGTCTATCGGAACCTGTGGGCATGAAACACAGCGACCCGTGCAAAAGGGACGTTAGTAAAAATATAGCTTTTGCTAAGCTGATAGGCTACTTGGAGGACTCTCGACCTGTCTATCGGAACCTGTGGGCATGAAAACACAGCGACCTCATGCAAAAGGGACGTCAGTAAAAATAATGTAACGAGTATTAAGAAATAAAAATTAGTAACCAATACACATGAGAAAAACATAAAGTAAAAGACTCAACATGTATTTCTAAATAACTTTGTGAATCATTAATATTTATAATGCATTACATATGCATATAAATGTATAACTATGTATAAGTATATGCGTTTATAACATCAGCAAGCCTCTGAAGTCATCCTATCATATCACCTCAGCCCCTATGGACAAAATCATCAACGTATACCAGTTGATCAGGTGGTAGTGCATATATAATGCTGCAACCTTTTTACACAAACCATATACATATAATATACACATATCTAACTCTATCTAGTCATGGGTCAATGTACATGTATAAATTAATAAAATGCATAAAAAATACGTTCGTAAGATCTTTCGGTATGTCATACAATCATATGAATTCTTTGTTGAAGCCTCACTCGTTTCTTATAGATGTAAAACATCTCGATTCCCTTTTGTGAATTAAAGAGAGGTCTTTTAACAGAATTCTTCAACAAGAATGAGATAAGGTGCCCATATCTTTAAATTTTTGCCACCACCTCCTTAAATACCTAATTAGATGGAAATTTGCTGCCAGAATTCTACAATCCCACATGGAAGTGGTGTCCCCTAATGATTATCCAAAATCTCACTTAAGTAATTATCCACGAACTTCTAATTAATTTGTTAACTTCCTACATAAATCAATAATTAACCAATTAGCCATATAATTAAGAATTATCCCAAATTATTTAAAATACTAATCACTTTTAACACACTTTATACACCTTACTATCATGGTCATGTGGTACCTTGTACGGCACTAGTCCATAAATACGGGGTATTATAGCTTGGACCGTATTTCATCTCAAAATATCAAACTTCGATGAAACTCTTTTTGTTCGATTCGCTTACCCTCTCACTTTCACGAATAAACTTATCCCTTATTTGAAATAGCATAATAAATATAAACTCGAAAATAATCTCATTCCCGAGCTTATATCAATTTACTTATGGCATACTTTCACGTATGAAAACATGGGGTGTAACATCATTCCCCCATTTAGAACAGTCGTCCTCGAATATTGACGGATGCACTTATCATTTTCATAACCTATGTCTTTTGAATACTTTAGTACTCTTCTTGCCATCTAGGATAGTGTTCTATGAATAAATCCAAAGGCAAGGGCATTCCTCCCTTTAGGGCTCTTTCTTACACCACGACTTGTGGTTGGAATCTTTCCAATCTCGTAATTGTTGCTACCTTCTGTCATGTAGCATCTACCACTTTTTCTTTGTATGTGCGCCTATACGACTCGTCCCTCCAGCTTTTTCCTCCAGTTTTTAGCCAATATATAGGCCTTACTTTGGAAACATATACAGAGCTTGACAAGATGTCCCTCTAGGCATCTATAGGTATACTGAAGTTCTTCGCTCGGTACTTTGTTGAACTTACGAATATTGCTATATCTTACTTCATAGAACCGATTATCCATCCGTATGACTTTACTGTATCTAAGTAGGTCATACTATACCATAACTCTTTCTTCAATTTATTGTTACTAAGGTCTGTGTCACAACTTAATTCCTCCCTCCATGAACTATCGTGAGTACGACTAGGTAATCCTAACACATTATAGAAATAAAAACAAAAGCATGAATTTTAACTATTAGCAACACAACTATCCATTATGCAACTAAGTGCCACTTTGCATATACTGTTAAAACTTTAGAAAAAGTACCGAACAATATCCAGAACCCAGAAACTCGCAAGGCTACTAAGATGTTCTAACTATTCTATACATCATCTCTATAGAAAGAAAAAGAAATGAACATAAGCGGATGGACGGGGACTCCAAGGATATGCGGGCTTGGGAAGATGTGCCATGAAATATCCAACACGAAGCAGCGACTGCAATAGTGATGAGGCTGGTACGATGCACCTAGATCTACACACAAAAAACATGTGCAGGAAAGGGCATGAGTACACCACAGCTGTACCTAGTAAGTGTCAAGCCTAACCTCAGTCGCGTAGTGACGAGATCAGGTTAGGGCCCTACTAGTATATATGTATAATAGGATAAAACAGTATGAAATATCGCAGTGAAAATAAATACTAACAGTCAGCGAAAATGAAATCACGGAAAAATAATAACTTAGTACACATAGATAGCAACAGGGGATCCCACGGTATACCATCCCGTAGTCCCAAACGTAAATGTATAGGAGATCTCCGGGGATACCGTCCCGTAGTCTCAAACGTAAATGTGCAGAGGGATCTCCCGGAATACAGTTCTGTAGTCTCAAAGTAAGTATATCCAGTACAGGGGATCTCCCGGGATACTGCCCCGTAGTCCTAAATATAAACGTGCAGGGGGATCTCCTGACACACCGTACCGTAGTCCCAAAGTAAATATACAGCTCAATCAACAGAAACAACAGTTTTAACATGGAAAAATCTATAGTTCAGATAAAATTCATATCAGAGAACATAGGAAATTTACACTAAACATGTTGTACGGAATACAAGTAGGCAGTTAAGGCACGTAGGCATGCTTTCCTAGGCTAAACAGGATAGTGACATATTCTAACATTGCTCATTTAAGGGAAAAACAAATATTTGCTAAATAAAAATGGGGTTTTACAATAAATATCCCGTGTACGTACTCATCACCTCATGTATACGGCATTCATATATCATGCAGCACCAAATCCTAAGGGGAGTTCCCCACACAAGGTTAGGCAAGCCACTTACCTCGAACCAAGCTCAAATAAATCTAAAATCACGCTCTTGTCACGAGTATCTAACTTGGAGTCGCCCAAATCTAATCAAATCAATTACATAATATAAATATAGCTACAAGCAACTAATTTATCTATGAATTCAAAGTTAAGGCAAGAAAATAAGAAAACGCCCAAAAAGCCTCTTCGGAATCGGGTAAAAGTCACAAATTATGAACACTCGTTCACTCACGAGTCTAACCATATCAAATTTACTCATATCCGATATAAAAATCTCGATCAAAATCCCAAAATTTATCCTTACATGTTTCCTAATTTTTCACCTCAAACATGAAATCAAATGATGAAATTAATCTTAGATTAATGGGATATAATCAAAAAGGAAGAATAATTAAGCACAAACTTCCTTCGAAAATCTCCCCAAATTTTGCCTTCTGTGAAGCTCTCCATCAAATATTGGAGTTATGAACTCAAACCCTCGATTTCACTCTTTTCTGCCCAGCGATTTCCGCTTATGCGCTCCTAGGATGGAATCTGCTGTCCCGCACCTGCAGAAGAATCATCGCAGCTACGAAACACACTTAACTAGGCTAGGGCCGCATCTGCGAGCCCGCTTCTGCTGTCCCTTAGCCGCACATGCGATCCCACTTGAACAAGCCCATCTCCGCACCTGCGGTCCAAAATGCACAGGTGCGAAAACAACAGGTTCTGCAACTTCACAAAATGCATGAGTCCCAAACCAATTCGTAAAGCATCTGAAACTCACCTGAGGCCGCCAGGACCTCAACAAATATAACAATCAATCCTAAAATATCATACTAACTTAGTCGAGCCTTCAAATCACATCAAACATTGCTAAAATCACGAATCACCATCCAATCCAAACTTATTAAACTTGAAGTTTCAAATTCTACAATCGATGTTGAAACCGACCAAACCATTTCCGATTGACCCCAAAGTTTGCACTCAAGTCATATTCAATACTACGGACCTACTCTAACTTCCGAAATTTTATTCCGGCCCTGATATCGAAACTTCCACTATTAGCCCGAAACTCCAAAAATTTAACTTTTGCCATTTCAAGCCTAAACAAACTACAGACCTATAAAAACAGAATCTGGATATGCCTCAAAGCTCAAAAGCACCCAAAGGAGCTAACGAAATAGACAAAATTCTATTTCGGAGCCGTCTTCGCACTGTTCTGACTATGGTCCAAAAACTAAGACTTAAGCTCTTATTTAGGGACTAAGTGTCCCAAAACACTCTGAAACTCAAAACGAATCATTGTGGCAAATCACAATAACAGAAAATAGATACGGGAAAGCAGTTAATAGGGGATCAGGGCATTAATTCTTAGAACGACCGGCTGGATTATTACATCCTCCCCCTCTTAAAACATTCGTTCATCCTCGAACAAGCATAGAGACACATCTGAAATGGTAAAAAGATGGGAATAAAGGTTGCGCATATCCAGCTCGGTCTCCCAAGTCGCCTTCTCGACCGGTTGACCCTGCCACTGAACCTTTACTGACGCAATTATCTTTGACTTCAGCTTTCAAACCTGCCGGTCCAATATAGCCACCGGCTCCTCAAAATAAGATAGGTCCTTATTCAACTAGACCCAACTGAAATCCAACAAGTGAGACAGATCACCGTAATACCTCTGGAGCATCGAAACATGAAATATCAGATGAAATCCTGCCATACTGGGAGGTAAGTCAAGCTCATAAGCAACCTCCCCAACACGCCACAACACCTCAAAGGGACCAATAAACCTTGGGGTCAACTCTCCCCTCTTTCCAAATCTCATAACACCATTCATAGGCGAAACGCGAAGCAAGACCTGCTCTTCCACCATAAAAGAAACATCATGAACCTTCCGGCCCGCATAACTCTTTTGTCTAGACTAGGCCGTGCGAAGTTTATTCCCAATCACCTTAACCTTCTCCAAAGCATCCTAAACCAAGTCTGTTCACAATAATCTAGCCTCGCCCGGCTTGAACCAACCTAGCGGGGACCTACACTGCCTACCATATAGAGTCTCATACGGTGCCATCTGAATGCTGGACTGATAACTGTTGTTGTAGGAAAAATCCGCAAGTGGCAAGAACTTATCCCAAGAACCTCCAAACTCAGTCACACACGCACGGAGAATATCCTCAGCAATCTGAATATTGTTCTCGGATTGTCTGTCCATCTGGGGGTGAAATGTTGTGCTCAACTCCACCCGAGTACCCAACTCATATTGTACGACTCTTCAGAACCATGATGTAAACTCCGTGCACCGGTCAGAGATGATATGTACTGGCACACCATGAAGCTTGACAATCTCATGGATATAAACTTGAGCCAGCTTCTCGGAAGAATAGGTAGTCATCATAGGAATGAAAAAAGCTGACTTGGTTAGCCTATTTACAATCACCCAAACCGCATCAAACTTCTGCTGAACCCGTGGGAGTCCAACAATAAAATCCATAGTGATCTGCTCCCATTTCCACTTCAAAATCTCTAACTTCTGAAGTAACCCACACAGCCGCTGATACTCATACTTCACCTGCTGGCAATTTAGACACCGAGCAACATACTCCACTATGTCCTTCTTCATTTTATGCCACCAATAATGCTGCCTCGGATCCTCGTACATCTTTGCAGCACCCGGATGAATAGAGTACCGCACGCTATGAGCCTCCTGAAGAATCAACTCACGCATATCATCCATATTAGACACACTTAGCCTACCCTGCATCCTCAAAGCACCATTATCCCTAATCACGACCTCAATAGCATCACTGTGCTGAACCCTGCCCTTCAGGACAAGAAGATGGGGGTGATCATAGTGACGCCCCTTGATGTGATCATAAAGAGAAGACTGGGAGACCACACAAGGCAATACTCAACTAGGATTAGAAATATCCAATCTTACAAACTAGCTGGCGAAGGCCTCAACATCTATTGCCATAGGCCTCGCTGCTGGTAGATAAGCCAAACTCTTTGTCCGGTGACTCAAAGCATCGGCTACCACATTGGCCTTCCCTCGTGGTACAAAGTAGTGATTTCATAATCCTTAAGCAACTCTAACCACCTCCTCTCACACAAATTAAGATCTTTCTGCTTGAACAGATGCTGCAAACTTCAATGATCAGTGTAGATCTCACAAGGGACACCGTACAAATGGTGCCTCAAAATCATCAAGACATTAACAATAGCAGCTAACTCAAGATCGTGGACAAGATAGTTATTTTCATGCACCTTCAATTTTTTGGATGCGTAGGCAATCAACCTATGGTCCTACATCAACAACACGCCAAGGCCAACTCGCGATGCATCAAATTAGTTTTTATAAGACCCTCCAACCACTAGGCAATATCAATACTGGGGTTGTAGTCAAGGCTGTCTTGAGCTTTTAAAATCTCTCCTCACACTCTTTCGTCCACCTAAATGGAGAACCCTTCTAGGTCAGCCTGGTCATAGGTGCTGCAATAGAGGAGAATCCCTCAACAAATAGATGGTAATAACCCGCCAAACCTAGAAAACTATGGATCTCTGTAGCTGAGAATGGTCTGGGCCAACTCTACACTGCTTCCACTTTTTTTGGATCCACCTTGATTCCTTTACTCAAGACTACGTGACCTAAAAATTCCATGGAATCCAACCAGAACTCACATTTCGAGAACTTCGCATATAATTTCTTTTCTCTCAATGTGTGAAGTACTATCCTCAAGTGTTGCTCATGATCTTCCCAACTTCGGGAGTACACCAGAATGCCATCAATAAAAACAATGACAAACGAGTCAAGATATGGCGTGAATACACTGTGCATCAAATATATAAATACAGCAGGGGCATTTGTCAACCCAAAAGATATAATAAGGAACTCGTAATGATCATACCGAGTCTTAAAAGCAGTCTTTGGGATATCTGGATCCCAAATCTTCAACTGATGATAACCTGAACGCAAATAAATCTTAGAAAACACTCGAGCACCCTCTAACTGATCAAACTGGTCATCAATACGAGGCAAAGGATATCGGTTATTCATTGTAACTTTGTTCAACTTTCGATAATCAATGCACATACGCATAGAACCATCCCTATTGTTCACAAACAAGACAGGAGCACCCCAAGGTGATACACTGGCCCAGATAAAACCCTTGTAAAGCAATTCTTGTAACTATTCCTTCTACTTCTTCAACTTAGGAGGAGCCATATGACGAGGAATAGAGATGGGCTGAGTGCCCAGCAACAAATCAATGCCAACATCAATATCTCTGTCGGGCCGCATATCCAGAAGGTCAGCTAGAAACACATCAAGGAAATCCCGCACTACTGGTACTAAATCAATTGTAGGGGTATCAACACTAACATCGGTCGCACCTTCTTTTTCCTCACGGAGTCTGGGTTTTGACATTTTTGGGAACAACTCATTTTTTTTTTGGGAATTGGGTATGGATTTGAAGATTTGCCACCTAACGGATTTAAGGTACGTTAGGGAACCTAAAGCAAATAACTCATAAATCGATTTTATTATCAGATATTTGGTAAGGGCTTAAAATAACCTTGAGTGGAAGGTGTTAGGCACCCATTGAGGTCCACAGTGGTGGGTCCCGGTCAAACTCGAAATACGTGAATTAGTCTTATAAGAAAACAAAGCATTTTAGACAAATAGATATTATGTTTAAAACAAGGGGTAAAAGGGCTCATAGGTTTTTTAGCCTATAGGATCACTTCAGTGCAATACTTGGTACTCGTCCCCAAGTTGGGGTGCTACACATAGAATTAGCGCACAGGTCATCATATAATATACTACTCGATTACCCTCTCTTAGTGGTTATATAAGCGATTATAATTAAACGTACTCCATGCGTGCATTACCTATCCCTTACTTAAGATCCTGGAGGTGTTTAGTACTTCTAGTTAAAGTGGATCTAGACTCTCCTATAGTGTTTAAAAGGAAAAAAATCTAAGCGACAAGCAAAACAAATAGGACTGTCAGATAAAGGAACAGTTAAAAGCTCACATTTACCTCCACAAATAAGCAGGCAATTGCACGTCTCAAACAATATTATTTCACACTTTAAAAGTCCTATAGCATGATATCTAGGTGAGCATGCTACACCCCCGCAATATTACGATGATGTTACGCCTTGCAGTATTACATTACGGTCATGTTACGTTTTGCAATATTAAATTACGACGATATTGAACCCTGTAGTATTATATGTTGCATATGTTGTAAGGTATTGATATTAGTACAAGGAAAAGATTATTTGAAGATTATAAGGATTATAAGTTATGAGTAGATTCTTGAAGGTGAGAGGGGAAGCAAGTCGAAAAAAATAAATTTCGTTAAAATTTAGCATTTTGGGATAAAATACGGCCCGAGCTAAAATACCTGGTATTTATGGACTAGTACCAAATAAGGTACCAAATGGCATAATAGTAAGGTATGTGAAAAGTGAGTAATATTTTAAATAAGTAAAAATAATTCTTAATTATACGGATAACTAATTAATTATCGGGTAGCGAAACATTACCTAATTAATCAATAAATAGATAAAGTTTAATAAATTCCACCCCCTAACGTGGAAGCTAGCCACATTATAAAGAAATGACTAAGTCATTTCTTTGATAGGTGGCAGTTAAATAACAAAGGAAAGGACACTACATGTCTTGTGAATTATTACACAATTCAAAGACATTAAAGTTTGGCAAAAACCCAAAAACGTTAGCCTTCTTGTTCATGTCTTGAAGACATTAGTTTTCTTTTGCTATTTCAGAAACTTTCATCAATCAGAACCTTAGGAATTTTACAATTCCAAAGGGCATTAGCATTTTATAATTCAAAAACATTAGCTACTTCAATGCTTTCAACAATTAAAACGTTAGAACAGTGACGATTCGAGCTCCTACAAAGAATATTATACGAATTTTTTCCTATTCCAGGTATGTTAAGGCTATCCCTTCATTCTTTTTGGCATGATCCATATGATACGAATGAAACGAACAAATGCACAATTTTCATAAATCACTATATTCGTAGAAATATTAGAGATGCATATGTTCTTGATTTTACATGCGTCATATTATTCTATCAAATGTTCATGGGTCTCAGAAAATGCGTAAGTTGATAAAGTTTACTTTAAGGTATTATTCAAAGGCAAAATGGTCTTATGACACTCCAAGAGATTTAATTGACGTACCTTTCATGCATTGCATCCATGTACATTGACATATGACCAGATAGTATTTTATATATATATATATACACACACACACACACATGGGATATGGGAAAAGGTTACGGCGTTATATACGCACCACAACCTGATCAGCTGGTATACGTTGATGATTTTGCCCCAGTGGCTAAAATGATATGATGGGATGCCCTCATAGGCTTCATGAAGTTATGAATACATGTACCTTTGCACGACATGACATTCATATGCATATGCATGACACTTTAAGTATTTCATGATTTACAGAGTTATCCAGACTTACAGGTTGAGTCATTTACTCTATGTTTCTTCCATGTCTGTTATGTACTTATTTATGTGCCTTACATACTCGGTACATTATTCGTACTGATATCTATTTTTTCCTGGGGACGCTGCGTTTCATGCCCACAGGTCCCAATAGATAGGTCGAGAGCCCTCCAAGTAGGCTATCAGCTCAGCGGAAGATGTTGGTGTACTCCATTTGCTTCGGAGTTACTTGATTGGTTAGTATGATTTATACGTGTATTGTTTGATATGGCGGGACTCTATTCCAACCTTTATGAAAATTATGTATTCTTAGAGGCTTGTAGACAGATGTCATGTACTTAAAAGATTGTATGGACTTGTCGGCCCATGTTCAGTACACGAGTGGCTATTTGGTCTTATAGGTCGTACTTCATATCTATAAGTTTGTTTCCCTCATGTTTTACTCCGGCTCATTTACCTATGATAGAATGATATGAAAGAAACGTTACGTTGGTACTCGGTTGAGTAAGGTACTAGGTGTCCGTCGTGGCCCATCGGTTTGGGTCGTGACAGAGTATAAAGCAAAACATATGCAATATTTTTATTAAAGCGAGGAAGAAGGTATTTAATAAGGTTGCCTACTGATTTTAGGACTAGTTGAACCTGGGCAGTTCATAAATAGTTGAACGAAGCACAACTTTAAATTTTAAGATTTTAGTTGCCCTACAGGCTTGCCTAGGTGTGGATCAGAAATGTCTTATGAGCATGATATCTAATTGTTAATCAGAACTGCAATAAACCAGTAAACGATTTTAAGAAGGCAATTTGGTTCATTAGGTTCTATAGGCATGTTGTCTAGGTGCTGAAAATAATCATAAAAGTTACAGAATTAATTCTATATATAAGTCTGATATCTAGGTGTTGGGATTGCTTTTATACTTATTTCTTATAGGCATGATTGCAATTGAAGAAACTAATTTTTTATACGATTTGACTGCAGGTATGATATCAAGGTTAGTGCAATAAAAATCCTAGAACATGGTTTCTAATGCACATAAGAGAATTTATGAACATGATTTGTTAAGGCTAAATTAACAACAACTTGGAGACAGAAGCAGGATCACTTTAAGTAAAGTTTCAACTTAGTTTATTACCCATTACTAGGTGAGTATATAGATAGACACTAAACAAAGACACGACATGCTGGGATCAATTAGACAGTCATATACAAAGAGGTAGCAGAGATTGGGAGAATGAAAATTATTAGTCTGTTAGGGATGAACACTTAAAATATGGCAGGAAACATGCCAGTTGAGAAACAAGCAAACATAGGTCTAATTTACATATAATTAAAAATGTAAGCATGTTGAAAGCAAGAAATGCATAGGTTTAATTAAACATAAGTAGGCAGGCTGATTACAAGGAAACACATAGGTTAAACAGAAGTATACATGCTGATTACAAGGAAATATATGGGTTTAATTGAATAGCAGTAAACATGCTTATTAGGAACAATAAACATAAAGAACAAGGATCTAATGAGGTAAAAGTAGACATGTTGATAACAAGACACATAGTTTAATTGAATAGTAGTAGTGGAGGCATACCAGTTAAGAGACAACAATAGCAGAATGAAGCAAACGAGGTCCAAAGGTGGCTTCCAGCCTGCTAGATAATGCAACAAACAAAGAGTAGAAGATTGTGATGGAGGGTGAGAGCAAGAACTTTATGTGTCTTTCTACGTGTGTTTGTGTGTGTGTCTTAAAGAAAAAGGTGAGGCTTATATATCATTGAGTAGAGCAGAGTAAATAAGGTAAAGCAGTTTAAAGGTTCACAAATAAGGCAAAGAAAATAATATATCAATCAATTAGGCATGACAAGGCCAATCAATAGGTAAATAGTGGGATTGTATCAAAAATAACTCGGAATTGTGGTTTAAATAAGGTAAGTGGTAAGTTTGATAGCCAATTAGAGTCAGAACACTAAAAATCCTGCAAGTAACAAGTAATTAGTCACACAAATAAGGGAACACAAGTAAATTAGCAACCAATTTGGAGTTGGTAAGTCAGTCAACCCATAAATTAAGCTTAGCAAGAACAATTAAGACAAGTAGTACCAATTAGGAGTAAATAAAATTACAGGAAGTAAATAAAATTACAGGAAGTAATCGCCTCAGTAAACAAAGCAAATTTCTAACCCTAGGCAGTTTAGGTACTCAGTCAATCACTCAAAATAATGGGCAAATATTGGACCGAATAATAAAATAATCAAACAAACCAAAAAGTGGAACATAATCATGCAAGAATCTGTAGAAAAAGAGAATCAAACACATAGGAGTTTTTTTTTAGAAGAGTTTCGCGAAAATAGACGAATTGAAACTCTAGTTCTTAAAGAACATTAGTATCGATTAACAATAGGGAAAACAAAAAATCTTTAAGGAAAAATGTTGTAAGAACTCCAAATCTTTTTAGGTCCAAATAGATCCGAACATGCAAATAATAAGGAAGCAAAACCTTAACATGGAGGGGTACTAAAATCGATTAACAATAAAAAAAAACAAGAGATCTTTTAAAAAGAAAACTACTGGATCAACTCAAAATCACTCCAGATCTACAAAAGATCTTAACAGATTCACGTTGAAAAGATGAGGGTTTTGAGAAAAGAGCGGGGTAAAGGAAAATCTAACCACAGCCACAAAACCAACAATACTCACAAATATTAATGAACACAAGGAAGTGTTCATAAGGAAATAAAAATCCTAGGTCAACTTTGAGTCGAACCTCTTTGAGGCCTCCTCAAAAAACAAAGAGAATCGAACAACTAGCAGAAGTAATAGGTTAGATGGGGTAGAAAAACCCCAAATAACCCCATATTTGGTTAGGAATTAAAGGGGTTTAGGAGGTTTAGGGGTGACGGTGCATCTAGAGTTTGGGTTGTCTTAGAGAGAAGAGAGAAGATGGGGATTCAAGAGCATCAATTTGTGGAGAATGACTAGGGTTAGGGGGTCGGTTAGGTTAAAAAAGGAAAGGGTGATTGTGGACCGTTGATCTCAGATATCAATGACCACGATTAGAAGAGTTTGGGTCGGGTAGAGGTCATTTGGTTTTGGATTGGGGTGGTTTGGGCTTAGGTTAATTTAAATTGGGCTGGGGGTTCGAATTTAGATCTAATTAAAGGGCTATTTGTTAAATACCCGATTAATTAATAAAATAATTTATAAAAATAGCTAATTAAATGATAAAAATAATTTTTATGCATGAAGGTGATTTTAAATAATTACTTAACATTATAATAATATAAAAACACATTTTTTGTGTAGATAAAGCAATTATGCATATGTATGTCTCATGATTGCAAAATATGCACTTATAATCTTAAAAATATAAATGTAATTGTAAAAAAATACAATTAATATTTGAACACTCATATGAGCATAAATAATGAATTTAGGTGTCTAAATCATTGTAAAATAATATGAAGGATAATTGTTGAATATTTATATAATTAAAAATACATAAATAAATTGATTTGGGGCCTTTAGAAATTATAGAAAAAATTATAAAAATACTTGTGCATGTTTGTAAATGCACGTAAAATATGTTAAAAGTGTGTATGCATTGTCACACCTGTTTTCGGCACGCCCCCACCCCGAGGGGTAAGAACGGGCGAAGGGAGTTTTTCCAATTAAAG
>MU712580.1:0-17766 GCA_026770625.1 Nicotiana glauca
ACTCTTTTTACGCTTATATATATATTCCCTTTCGCCGGAGTATGTTAAAGCGCCGTAAAAAAGAGGTGTGACAGGCATGCGATCGCATAGTGTAAAGTTGATCCGGAATGATTAGTTAAAATTGTTCTATACGATCGCAGAAGTTGGTATGCGATCGTATAGGGTTAAATTTGGAGCTGGATATTTTGTTCTATGCGATCGCAAAGGGTTGGCTACAGTGGTCTGGGCAGAATGTTAAAAACATTATATCCACGAACCCAAACCCATTTTCCTCCATTTTTGAGCATTTTGAGAGCTACTTGGGAGCATTTGAAGAGGGATTCAAAGGAGATTGACTGGAGGTAAGTTTTATGAGTTAAAAACACAATTATATTTTGGAATTATCGTTGAAATCCTTGAGAATTTAGCCAAATTGGAAGAAACTAGGGCTTGGATTTTTAAGATTTTTAAATTAGAATTTGAGGGGTCATTTGGACTCCGATTTTGGTGTTCTTTATATGTATAGAGTCGGGGTGAGATAAGGAACCCGTTGGTGTAAGAATTTTTGAGTTTCAAGATGCGGGCCTGGGGCTCGAGTTTTGCCAAATTTCGGGATTTGATGTTTTTCAGTTATTTTCGATTGGGTATTGTTCCTATAGCATAATTTGACGCATTCGTTCTGATTTTGGATAGATTCGACGCACGTGGAGGGCAATTCGAGGGGAAAAGGTGTCGCGAGTTTAAGAAATAGCCGGTTCAAGGTGAGTAATAGATGTAAATGATGTTCTGAGGGTTTGAAACCCCGAATTCGCACACTGTGGTGCTATGTTAAGGTGACTTGCACGCTGGATTACGGACGTGGGATAGAGCACCGTCGGGGATCGTGACTTGGTCCGTCCCGCTTAATAGAATTACTACCTAATTGATTGAAGCTTAGTTGACATCCTTATAAAAATGGACTAATTATCATAATTGGGCTTCGTGCCAACTGCTTGAATCCTTCAGGGATTTTTTTACTGGTTTCTTACCATATTTACAGATAATTGAACTCAGTCTTAGTATTTAATACTATTTTGCAAACTCAACCACTTTTTCTCAAAACTTGGAACTTAAATAATATTTCTAATGAAGTTTGGGCTAAATATTTTACATGTTATTGTGCCCGAGGGGATTATGTGATTCTGGACTGAGTGTAGGATCGGACTGCGCGCCGCAGCAGTATTATATTGATATTGATTTGAGGCTTAGGGCCTAATGGATGCCACGAAATGGCTTGATATTGCGCTTGGGCCGTAAAGGGCCCCTCTCGGAGTCTGCACACCTCCAGTGAGTGCCGTCGACATTAAATAAATGGAGCGGGCTGCACGCCACAGCGGGTACTGGAGAGTACCGGTTTATGTATTGCATTGCATATTTGATTGTCATTTACTTATTTATCTGTTGTGGTATATCCTTAAGCGTTTTCATTGATTTACTTATTTGTACTGCTGGGTTCAAGTTGCTATGTTTATAGAATTACTTTGTGCCTATTCAGGATTTCTTATTCTCAACTTTTATTTATGTTTATTACTCACTGAGTTGGAAGTACTCACTTTACTCCATGCACCTTGTGTGCATATTCAGGTGCACCCACTGAGGCTGAGTGAGACTTTCTTTGTCGAGCATCATATCCGAGAGCATCAAGGTAGTTGCCTAACGTTCGCAGTCCTGATCTTCCCATCTATCCTATTTATTATATTCCGCATTTCTTCTGAATGTTATGGAGTAGGTTGACACTCGTATATTAGAGGCTGAGACTTGTGACACCGGATTCTTCGGGTTGTGTAGTAGTATTGGTCTTTGGAATTTTTGCATGTTTTAACTCTATTTCAGAATTTCAGTATGATGACGTAGCAATTTATTTGTGTTAAATAATTCATGAACGATATAAAAATGGTAAAGGTTATTGAATTGGTCGGGCTTGCCTAGCAATGTGATGGGCGCCATCACGATCGGGGTTGGGGTCGTGACATTGTGGGGGCTACGTACGCACGAGGTGACGAGAGTCCGTGCGTAGCTACTATTATGCTATTGTTCGGGTGGTCTAGGACCCAAAAGCATGCTATACTTGGAATAATTTTAATCTTATGGATAGTTGAATTGCTAAAATCACTTCGAAATAGTAAATGAATTTCAAAAGATCTAAACCTCATTTTCTTAAATTATTAAAAGAGAATTAGATTTTCTTTGAATAATTGCTCTATGTTGACTTCTTGATTGAATGTCTCTATGTGTTTATTTTTGGAGCGGGCCGAATGCCTCGGCCGATTAAATATATGCATCTATGGTTCACGTCGTTCGACCCTCGGCAGTGCACAGTTTACATTTCTGTTTGAGCGGGCGGTCGACCTCGGCATGATTTGCGCATGCTTGTATTACTTGCCTTGAAACTTATTAAAGTTGTTGCTGCCTTTCAAGACCCCAACCCGGTCATGATGGTGCCCAACACACTACTAGGCAAGCCCGACCATTCATAACAATAACCCCATTAATTAAACAGATGAAAATAAATGCCATTTAAGTCAAGGCCTAAAACACTGATAATAATGTGGAACAAAAAATCTAACAAATACCAATATAGCCCAACATGGACCCGGTGTCACGAACATGAGCCTCTAAAATACAGAGTAACATCCTACTACAAAGTCTGCCTAATAGCTGATAATGTAGAAATAAAAGGATAGGGATAGAAGGGACAATCAACGGCTGCGAACGCCCTGCAGCTACCTCAAATACTCCCAAAATAAGAACTCTGGAAAGCTGGTCCAAGCTCACTCAGCTTGTGAATGCCCTGGATCTGCACACAAAGTGCAGGGAGTAAAGTGAGTACTCTAACCCAGTGAGTAATAAACATAACTACAATCTGAAAGTAAGAAAACATAGAAAATGAACAAAGTAATCTATATCTAGCAGCTTTGAATCAATATGACTGAAAATGGTAACCAACAAGTAATACAGTCAAGGAAATAATGCATGAAAAAATGCAACACATATAACGGTACACTCTAGTACCCGTTGTGGCGTGTAGCCCGCTCCACTTATTTAACGTCGACGACGCTCACTGGGGGTGTATACAGACTCTGGATGGGCTCCTACAGCCCAACCACAATATCAACCATATCGTGGCATCAAACAGGCTCTCGGCCTCAATATAAATGTATATATATCAACGTTGTGGCGTGCAGCCCGATCTATATCAAAGGGAAACATCCTCACTATCGGGTCCTCCACCCATCTCAGTCAAATAAGTTCACAGCCAATCGGGCATGACATACTATAGGGATCGCATCCCTTATATCCTTTTCCATTTAATATTCATCTATAAACACAGTTATTATATTGTTTTTAACAGCTGAAAGCATGACTGAGAGTATATGTTATGCACACAAGTGAGGAAAACACATAAGGATCCCCTAAGGATTCTACAGGTCGGCACAAGGCCCCAAAAACGGCAATAAGCCCAATTCACAGTGATAAAGTATGCGTCTCAATCGCCAAGATAATAGAAATTAACACTCAGGATGGACCAAGTCTTAACCCCCAACAGTAAACGACCCCGCACTCATCGTGGAATGCGTTTCACGCCTCAATATAGCGTTACGATGTGAAAGTCTAGGGTTTCAAAACCTCAGAGCAGCATTTACATCTATTACTCACCTCTAGCCAGCCAAAGACTAGCTCGCAATTCCCTTTCCTCTCGAATCGACTTCCACGCGTCGAATCTGGCCAAAACCACAACGAATACATTGAAGTAGGCTAAGGGGATATAACCCAATAAAAAAGACTCGAAAAATACCGAAAATCACGAAATTTGTAAAACCCGAGCCCCGGGCTCACTTCTTGAAATTCAAAAAAATTTACATCAATACGATCCTTATCTCTCCACGAGTCTATACATATCAAGTTCACAAGAATCAGAGTCCATTTGACCCCTCAAATCACAAGTTTAAACTCTCTTAAGTTTCAAGCCCTAACCTCCATTTTTAACCTTTAATTCCTTGGGTTTTCAATGTTAATCCATGTTTATACACCATAATATCATAATCTAAGTCCAAGAATCCACACCTGATGATAGCCCTTGAAACCCTCTTCAAAAATCGCCCAAAACCCTCTTAGTTCGAAGTCCAAAATGTTTGTTCTTTCAAAATTCGCGAAGGAGACTTAATTTAATATCTGCCTAGGCCTTTTCGCTTCTGCGACCCAAAATGACGCTTCTACGGTTCTTCCACCGCTTCTGCGGTTTTTCATCAAGTCACCCCGGACCGCTTCTGCGGTCCAAAACCGCACCTGCGATGATCGCTTCTGCGAAAACCCTTCCGCTTCTGCGGAATTGCCAAGCCCCTCTAAAACCGCTTCTGCGATCTACCCCACTGCATCTACGGAACCTCTTCTATGGTCCCTTTTCCGCAGATGCGGAAATACCAGATATCAGCAGTCATAAATCATGCAACAACTCCAAAACTCTCCGTTTAACCACCCGAACTCACCCCGAGGCCCCCGGGACCTCAACCAAAAGAACATATATGATCTATTACCTTATTCAAACTTGTTCGAACCATCAAAACATTACCATTAACACCAAAATCATCAAATTTCACCAAATCAAAGCCTAAGTTTATCAAATTCTTCCGAAACTCACATTCGATCAAAAACCCGACCTAATCACCTCCGATTCAACTGAAATTTTGCACACACATCACAAATCACCTAACGAAGCTACTGCAACTCTCGGAATTCCATTCCGACCCTTGGATCAAAATCTCACCTATCAACCGGATATCACCAAAATGCTAACTTTGCCAATTCAAGCCTAATTCTAAACCGAGCCTCCAAAATTACTTCCGATTGCGATCCTAAGCCTCAAATCATCCCCTGAAGCTAACTGAATTGTCGAAAATCACATCTGAGCCCTCTAACTCACAAGTCAACTTCTGGTTGACCTTTTCCCAACCAATCTTTCCTTAAAGAGGCTAATTGCCCCATTTCCTACCAAATCCAATCCGAATCAACTCAAACTCATCCGACACATATAATGAATCATGAAGAAGCAATAAATGGGGAAAACGGGACGGAAACACATGAGATGACGGGTCGGGTCGTCACATCCTTCCCAACTAAAACAAATGTTCGTCCTCGAGCGGGTCAAGAAACATACCTGAAGTCTCAAATAGGTGAGGGTATCTGCTCCGCATCTCCTGCTCGGTCTCCTAAGTAACCTCCTCCACGGGCTGACCTCTCCACTGTACCTTCACCGAAGCTATACCCTTCGATCTCAATTTTCGAACACCTAAAATAGCCACTGGCTCTACATCATATGTAAAATCCTTATCCAACTGAACTGTGCTGAAGTCCAAGACATGAGACGGGTCCCCAACATACTTCCGGAGCATGGAAACATGGAATACCGGATGAACTCCCGTCAAGCTGGGTGGCAAAGCAAGCATATAGGCCACTTCCCCAATCCTCCTAAGCACCTCAAAAGGTCCGATGAACCGCGGACTCAGCTTCCCTTTCTTTCCAAACCTCATCACACCCTTCATGGGTGAAACCTTCAGCAAGACCTTCTCACCTACCGAGTAAAATACATCTCGAACCTTGCGGTCCGCATAACTCTTCTGACGCGACTGAGCTGTGCGAAGTCTCTCCCGAATCACCTTCACTCTCTCTAAGGCATCCTGGACCAAATCTGTCCCCAGAAACCTAGCCTCGCTGGGCTCAAACCAACTAACCGGAGATCTACACCGCCTCCCATATAAGGCATCATACGGCGCCATCTGAATGCTAGACTAAAAGTTGTTGTTGTAGGAAAACTCTGCAAGAGGTAGAAACTCATCCCAAGAACCTCCGAAATCAATCACACAGGCACACAACATGTCCTCTAATATCTGAATAGTACACTCGGACTGTCTGTCCGTCTGAGGATGAAACGTTGTGCTCAGCTCTACCTGCGTACCCGACTCTCGCTGAAAAGTCCTCCAGAACTGGGAAGTAAACTGAGTGCTTCTATCCGAGATAATAGTAACTGGAACCCCATGCAATCGGACAATCTCACGAATAAAGATCCATGCCAGCCGCTCCGAAGAATATGTAGTACACACTGGAATGAAATGCGCGGACACCCGATCCACAACTACCCAAATCGAGTTGAAATTCTTCAAAGTCCAAGGAAGACCACTTACGAAATCCATAGTAACTCTCTCCCATTTCCACTCAGGAATAACCATCTGCAGAAGCAAACTGCCCGGTCTCTGATGCTTATATTTTACCTGCTGACAATTGAGACACCGAGCCACAAATCCCACAATGTCCTTCTTCATTATCCTCCACCAGTAGTGGTGTCTCAAGTCCTGATACATCTTCGCAGCACCCGGATGGATGGAATACCGTGAACTGTGGGCCTCCTCAAGAATCAAATCTCTAAGCCCATCCACATTGGGCACACAAATCCGGCCCTGCATCCTCAACACACCATCACCACCTCTGTAGCATCTCCGTGCTGAAATCTATCTCAGAGTACAAGAAAATGAGGATCATCATATTGGCGCTCTCTGATACGATCATACAAGGAAGACCGAGAAACCATGCAAGCCAATACCCGATTGGGCTCTGAAATGTCTAGTCTCACCAACCGATTGGCCAAAACCTGAACATCAACTGCAAAGGGCCTCTCCCCAACCGGGATATACGCCAAAATCTCCATACTAACTGCCTTTCAGCTCAAAGCATCGGCCACTACATTGGCCTTTCCCGGATGATACAGAATGGTAATATCATAGTCCTTAAGCAACTCAAGCTACCTCCGCTTCCTCAAATTAAGATCCTTTTGTTTGAACAAATGTTGAAGACTGCGATGATCGGTGAATACCTCACAAGATACTCCATATAAATAGTGCCTCCAGATCTTCAAAGCATGAACTATAGCAGCCAACTCTAAGTCATGAACAAGGTAGTTCTTCTCATCGGGCTTCAACTGACGAGAAGCATAAGAAATCACTCTACCCTCCTGCATCAATACACAGCCAATCCCGACTCTCGAAGCATCACAATAAACGGTGTAAAAACCTGAAGCTGATGGCAAGACCAATACTGGAGTTGTGGTCAAAGCTGTCTTGAGCTTCTGAAAGCTCTCCTCGCACTCGTCCGACCATACAAATGGTGCACCCTTCTGCGTCAACTTGGTCAAGGGCAAAGCAATAGATGAAAAACCCTGGACAAACCGGCAATAATATCCTGCCAAACCGAGGAAACTTTGAATCTTCGTGGCTAAGGACGGTCTAGGCCAACTTTGCACCGCCTCTATCTTCTTTGGATCAACCTGAATACCATCACTAGACACCACATGTCCTAGAAAAGCCACAGACCCAAGCCAGAACTCACACTTGGAGAACTTTGCATAAAGCTTCTCCTCCCTCAAATCTCTGTAATACCACCCTCAAATGCTGAGCATGCTCCTCCTAGCTACACGAGTACACTATGATGTCATCAATAAAAATGATAACAGAGGAATCCAGATACGGCCGAAATACGCTGTTCATCAGATGCATGAACGCGGTTGGGGCATTAGTCAGCCCGAAAGACATAACCAAAAACTCATAGTGCCCATATTTCATCCTGAAAGCCGTCTTCATAATATCAGAATCCCTAATCTTTAGCTGGTGGTAGCCTGAACGGAGGTCAATCTTAGAGAATACCCTTGCTCCCTGGAGCCGGTCAAACAAATCATCAATACGAGGTAGTGGATACTTGTTCTTTACTGTCACCTTGTTCAGCTGCCTGTAGTCAATGCACATTCTTATTGTGCCATCCTTCTTCTTCACAAATAAGACCGGTGCACCCCATGGTGACACACTCGGGCGAATGAACCCCTTATCTAGGAGTTCCTGAAGTTGCTCTTTCAATTATTTTAACTCTGCTGGTGCCATACGATACGACAGAATGGAAATGGGCTTGGTGCCCGACACCAGTTCAATACCAAAATCAATGTCCCTGTCCGGGGGCATACCCGACAGGTCTGCAAGAAATACATCAGGGAAATCCCTCACAACGGGAATAAAATCTATACTGGGAGCCTCAGCTCCAACATCACGCACGAAGGCCAAATATGATAGACAACCCTTCCCAACCATACGCTGGGCTTTCAAGAAAGATATAACCCTACTAGAGATATAGTCAGTCATACCACGCCACTCGATCCTCCGAACACCCCGCATAGCCAAAGTGACTGTCTTTGCATGACAGTCTAGAATAGCATGACACGGAGATAACCAGTCCATGCCCAGAATAACATCAAAGTCTACCATGCTCAAAAGCAATAAATCAACTCGGGTCTCCAGACCACCAATAGTAACAAGACAGGACCGATACACATGGTCCACAACAATAGTATCACCCACCGGGGTAGATACGTGCACAGGTAAAGCAAGACACCCTCGGGTCGTACCCAAATGATGAGCAAAATATGATGACATATAAGAATAGGTAGAACCGGGATCAAATAAGACAGAGGCATCTCTGTGGCAGACTGAAATAATACATGTGATAACAGTATCTGATGCAAGAGCATCTGCCCTGCCTGGGATAGCATGAAATCGAGCCTGGCCGCCGCCGCCTGATCGGCCTCCGCCTCTGGGGCGACCTCTGGCTGCCTGGCCTCCACCCCTCTCTGACTGGGCTGGTGCTGAAGAAACCAGAGCACAGGACGAGGGTTGATCCCTCTACCGAGACTGACTACCACGACATTGAGGACACTGCCTCCTCATATGTCCAAACTCTCTACACTCGAAGCAAATACCAAATGCTAAAGAAGGGAACCCCTTACACCAGAATGACCAGCCGATGCACTCTGCGCAGAAGAACCTTGAGTTGAAGGGGCATATGATGAGCTCTGAGCTAGGAGGGCACTAAGTGAAGACTGGCCCTACAGGTACCCCTGATGACCACGACCTAAAGACGCCCCACGATACTCGAGATGAGCCGACTAATGAGGCCTGAAAGAACGACCTCTGCTCTGCTGAACCTGGCCCCTAGACGGAGCACCACTGAAGCTACCCGATCCACGAGGCATCTTGGCCTCCCTCTCCTCTCTCTCCTGACGGCAAGCCGTCTCAATATCACGAGCAATATCCACTGCATCCTCAAAGGTATGACTCAGAATCCTCTCTCGGGTCATCAAAATACGGACGGGATAAATAAGTCCGTGTACAAACCTCCTAATCCTCTCCCGATTAGTCGGGACCATCTATGGAGCATAATGAGCCAACTCTAAAAATCTCACCTCATACTATGACACAGTCATATCTCCCTGATGAAGCTACTCAAACTGTCTTTGCAGCTCCTCCCTCTGAGACTGCGGTACCCACTTCTCCAGGAAGAGAGTGGAGAACTCCTGCCATGACAAGGGCACTGCTCCTATCGTCCTATGCTGCTCATATGCCTCCCACCAAGTAAAGGCTGTTCCAGAGAACAGAAAGGTAGTAAATGATACGCCGCTCGACTCCAAGATCCCTGCGGTCCGAAGCATATGTCGGTACTTGTCAAGAAAACCCTAGGCATCCTCGCCCGGAACACCACTGAAAGTAGGAGGTGAGAGCCTACTGAACCTCTCAAGACAATGTTGCTCATCATCTAGCAGAGCTGGAATCACATTATCCTGAACCGGGGCAATCGGTTGAACTGGGGCAACCTGTTGAACTGGTGGTTCCTCTGGTGTCTGCAAACCCTGCACTATCTGCTCAGGCGTGTGAGCAGCGGGGGTCTGATTGCCTCCCCCGGCCTGCGAAGTAGCTGCTGCAGTAGTTGCTGAGACGGCATGAGCCAGGCCAGTGCAAACTGATGGAATCTGAGCTAGGGCCTCTGAAGACCCAGAATCATAATAGGCACAGCTGGTGCTTGAACAAGTGCTGCGGGAGCCTCTACAGTTGGAGCCTGATCCCGAGCCGGGGCAACTGGTGGGTCAACAAGTGCTGCCCCCTCGGCTCTGCTTCGACCACGACCACGTCCACAGCCTCTAGTGGCCTCAGTAGGTGGTACAGGTGGTAGTCCGCCACGTTCGGTAGCACGGGTTCTCGCCATCTGCGAGAGAATAGGATAACATAATTTAGTTCTCGGATCAACAAAGTCGCATGATAAGAATTCCAATAATATGAAGTTTCCTAAAGGTTTTGCAGCCTCCGAGGATAAGTACAGACATCTCTGCACCGATCTGCGAGACTCTACTAAACCGGCTCATGACTCACAAGACCAAGTAACCTAGGCTCTGATACCAACTTGTCACGACCCCAACCCGGTCATGATGGCGCCCAGCATACTACTAGGAAAGCTCGACCATTCATAACAATAACTCCATTAATTAAACAGATGAAGATAAATTCCATTTAAGTCAAGGCCTAAAACACTGATAATAATGCGGAACAAAAAATCTAACAAATACCAATACAGCTCAACATGGACCCGGTGTCACGAACATGAGCCTCTAAAATACAGAGTAACATCCTACTACAAAGTCTGCCTAAAAGCTGATAATGCGGAAATAAAAGGATAGGGATAGAAGGGAGAATTAACGGCTGCGAACGCCCTGCAGCTACCTCAAATACTCCCGAAATAAGAACTCTGGAAAGCTGGTCCAAGCTCACTCAGCCTGTGAATGCCCTAGATCTGCACACAAGGTGCAGGGAGTAAAGTGAGTACTCCGACCCATTGAGTAATAAACATAACTACAGTCTGAAAGTAAGAAAACACAGAAAATGCACAAAGTAATCTATATCTAGCAGTTTTGAATCAATATCAGTGAAACGGTAACCAACAAGTAATACAGTCAAGGAAATAATGCATAAAAAGATGCAACACATATAATGACACACTATAGTACTCGCTGCGGCGTGCAGCTCGCTGCACTTATTTAACGTCGACGGCGCCCACTGGGGGTGTATACAGACTCCGGAGGGGCTCCTACAGCCCAAGCGTTTAATCAGCCATATTGTGGCATCAAACAGGCTCTCAGCCTCAATATCAATGTATATATATCATCACTGCGGCATGCAGCCCAATCCATATCAAAGGGAAACATCCTCACTATCGGGTCCTCGACCCATCTCAGTCAAATAAGTTCACAGCCAATCGGGCATGACATACTATAGGGATCTCAGCCCTCATATCCTTTTCCATTTAATATTCATGTATAAACACAATTATTATATTGTTTTTAACAGTTGAAAGCATGACTGAGAGTATATGTTATGCACACAAGTGAGAAAAACACTTAAGGATCCCCTAAGGATTCTATAGGTCGGCACAAGGCCCCAAACACGGCAATAAGCCCAATTCACAGTGATAAAGTATGCGTCTCAATCGCCAATATAATAGAAATTAACACTTGGGATGGACCAAGTCTCAATCCCTAACAGTAAACGACCCCGCACTCATCGTGGAATGCGTGTCACACTTCAATATAGCGTTACGATATGAAAGTCCGGGGTTTCAAACCCTTAGAGCAGAATTTACATCTATTACTCACCTCTAGCCGGCCAAAGACTAGCTCGCAATGCCCTTTCCTCTCGAATCGACCTCCTCGCGTGTCGAATCTGGCCAAAACCACAACGAATACATTACATTAGGCTAAGGGGATATAACCCAATCGAAAAGACTCGAAAAATACCGAAAATCATGAAATTTGTAAAACCCGAGCCCCAGGCCCACTTCTCGAAATCTAGAAAATTTTACATCAATATGATCCTTATCTCGCCACGAGTCTATACATATAAAGTTCACAAGAATCGGAGTCCATTTGACCCCTCAAATCACAAGTTTAAACTCTCTTAAGTTTCAAGCCCTAACCTCCATTTTTAACCTTTAATTCAGTGTTAATCCATTTTTATACACCATAATATCATAATATAAGTCCAAGAATCCATACCTGATGATAGCCCTTGAAACCCTCTTCAAAAATCGCCCAAAACCCTCTTAGTTCGAAGTCCAAAATGTTAGTTCTTTCAAAATTCGCGAAGGAGACTTAATTTAATATCTGCCCAGGCCTTTTTGCTTCTGCGAACCAAAATGCCGCTTCTGCGGTTCTTCCACCGCTTCTGTGGTTTTTCATCAAGTCACCCTAGACCGATGTTGCGGTCTAAAACCGCACATGCAATGACCGTTTCTGCGGAAACCCTTCTGCTTCTGCGGAATTTCCAAGCCCATCTAAAACCGCTTTCGCGATCTACCCCACCGCATCTGCGGAACCGTTTCTGCCGTCCCTTTTCCCCAGATGCGGAAATACTAGATACCAGCAGTCATAAATCATGCAACAACTCCAAAATTCTCCGTTTAACCACCCGAACTCACCCCGAGGCCCCCGGGACCTCAACCAAAAGCACAGATATGATCTATTACCTTATTCAAACTTGCTCAAACCATCAAAACATTACCGTTAACACCAAAATCATCAAATTTCACCAAATAAAAGCCTAAGTTTATCAAATTCTTATGAAACTCACATTCGATCAAAAACCCGACCTAACCACCTCCGATTCAATTGAAATTTTGCACACACATCACAAATCACCTAATGAAGCTACTGCAACTCTCGGAATTCCATTCCGACCCTCGGATCAAAATCTCACCTATCAACCGGATATCGCTAAAATGCTAACTTTGCCAATTCAAGCCTAATTCTATACCGAGCCTCCAAAATTACTTCTGATTGCGCTCCTAAGCCTCAAATCATCCCCCGAAGCTAACTGAATTGTCAGAAATCACATCCGAGCCCTCTAACTCACAAGTCAACTTCCGGTTGACCCTTTCCAAACCAATCTTTCCTTAAAGAGGCTAATTGCCCCATTTCCTACCAAATCCAATCCGAATCAACTCAAACTCATCCAACACATATAATGAATCATGAAGAAGCAATAAACGGGAAAAGCGGGACGGAAACATATGAGACGATGGGTCGGGACGTCACATGCCTCTTCTGGCTTAAGAATATATATATAAATGATGAAAAAGAATGCTTTCTATAAAAGAAAGAATTGTTTATTTGCTTCTACTCATTGAGTTATAATCATGTTTATAAAAATCAACGGTTTATTTTATTATGGATAAATCACTATTGGACGATTAGTAAGTGTCAAAGTTGACTATCTCGTCTCTACTTCTTCCAGATTAGACGGGATAGTCATTGAGTACACATTGTTTTCGTACTCATACTATACTTCTATGCATTTTTGTTGCACAGGCATATGCATCTCTAGTGGCCTACTGGGCGTAGCAGCACGGTTGATACAGAGACTTAGGTGAGCTGCACTTCTCGAGGTGACCCGTAGCCAGCAGAGTCTCTTTTAATTTTCTATATTTATTTTTATCCAATATTGTATTTCGGACGATTGTAGTATTACATTATTTCTTAAAAATTGCTCATGCACTTGTGACACCGAATTTTTGTGAGCTGCACTTCTGGGAGGATTTTTGGATTATTAAATGTTAAGTTTTTGTTAATGACTTCGCGGTTATTTCTATAAATTTTATTATTCGTTATTTAATGTATAAAAAAAATAATTTTAGACAATACAAAAATTAGAATGTAATTAAGTATTTTGGTTGGCGTGCCTGACAGCGGTGTTCGGCGCCACCACGACCCTTAGTGGATTTTGGGTCATGACAATAACATTTAAAAAATACCAAAAATTGACCGAATCATACCGATACCGAACATAAATCGACATAATTGGTATGGTCTATAAAAGTGTAATTTTGGTTTTACATAATAGATAACTGTTATATGATACAATTTTATAAAATAACCGGCCGAACCGATTCATTGACCCCCCTAGCAAAAATAAAGAGAAATCTACTTCTCATTTCTCCATATAAGCATATTAAAATTTGACAAAAATGTGCACTTTTATAATTAGTTATTATAATTTTAACAGAAGAAAATGATCCTATGTGTTTATTTATTTATAAGGGTCCTAAACCAACATTTCTCCCCCTCCCCAGTGTTATGTGAGTGTTGTTTCAGTGTCTATATATCACGTTTAATTAGTGGTGGCAAAATAGATTAAAAAACTAATTATTCATCTATGTTATATACTAAAAACAATATTAAACAATCTTTTTTTTAAATGGGTTATAAAATGATAAGAGTCATATTATTCACTTAAAAAAATGTATAACCTATGGATATAATATTTAGATCTTGAAAAACCTCACATTTATGGTTCACCAAGTTTGGAAGACTAGAAATTCTCCCAAAAGTGATCATATTAAAGAAGTTATCTACCATTTAATCTATTCTTTTATCTTGATTAAATATGGATTGGGTCGGAAATTTTACATATAGTCATTTTTGATCCACCTATATCCGACTTGACCCGTCCATTTACCACCCTTACATTTAATGAAAGTCTTCTTAACTGTCAATCTGACTAAATATTTAGAAAATGGCATATAACTAGGGATGGAGCTTGAGTGTCAACTACGGGTTCGATGAATCTAGCAGCTTTTGTTTAACTCTTTTATTTAACTTAAAAATATATATTAAATATGTATAGATTATTAATTTAGTATCAAATACTTAAAGAGTTAAAATATCGAACTCATAAACTTATAACCTGACTTTGCCTCTGCATACAATACGGTACTATAGTTCTTTAAGCATAATATCTTTATTGACTATAAATATAAATATTCAATCACCTTTAAAAATTTCGTATTAATTATTAAAATGAATTTATGTCATGATCCAAAAATCACAAATCGTGCTGACACCTAACTCAACGCGCTAGGTATGCCAACTAACAGAAAATATGTCACGACCTTGTTCGTCCTTCGTGAACCATCATGACGGCACCTAGTCGCTACAACTAGGTAAGCCTATCAATGCGGAATATAAACCATAATTGCGGAAGAAATAATTAAAACTGAACTAATAAAATAAAACAATGGTTAAGGTGTCGCTTGGCACATACAATAACAACCCCCGAAGCTAACAAAAATTTCCAAAACCCGGAATCTCAATATTAAACAAAATAGGAATGCCTCTACAGACCATCACAATTCTTTACAATCAACCCCTAATATAGCCCACCTTATTTTGTTACGTGTGCAATTAATAAGTACCGCCTTATTTCGCCATATGTGCATCATAATATTTCCACCTTATTTCGCCACATGTGCAACCTATATATAAGCATATTGTCACGACCCCAATCCCGGTCGTGATGGCGCCCAATACAATTGCTAGGCAAGCCCGACCAATTAACACTCACAACTCAATCACACCACCCATTTCCAATTTATAGCATTAAATTACCGTTTAACAAGTCTATTAACCAATAATCTAGATAGAGACAGTATGAATCACTGACTTAGCCAACATCTCCCAAAGACCTGGGGTCATGAGTCTAGAGCCTCTAAGATAACAAAATAATACATCCTCAGTAATACTGATGTTCTAAAATACGGAAATCATAAAGGAATAGGGGAGGAGTCGAGTCTTGCGAACGTCAGGCAGCTACCTCGACAACTCCTGAGAAACTCTGAAGCAACAAATAGCTCAACTATGCTTCCGGGACACCTGAATTTGTACAAGTGGTGCAGGGAGTAAAGTGAGTACTTGAACCTCAGTGGTAATAAGAGTAAATAATAACTGAGCGGTAAGAAATCACGTAAGAATACTCCATCATGCTATATAGTACAATACAACATTTTGAATAAAATAGTAAAACCGTGAAAATCCTTTAGAAACATCTAGCTCAGTTTAAAAATCTCTTTTGAAAATATTCTTTTTCCAACATTAAGCATATGGATGCGATATCAGGTAGTGCAAGTCCGCATACAAGTCAGTCCCTCGGCCACAACACTCTATTTACAAATAACACCAGGGTATCTGGTACACAGTGCAAGAAATAGCATGTATGTCAATGATATGAGAGTGCTAAATGTCATGCCATGTAGTACAAACAGGAATCAATGCGTGAACGCAATGCAATGCACATGACCGCTGCGGCGTACAGCCCGATCCATTTGGGTACCCGCGCTCACTGTGGGGGTTCAGACTCCGGATGGGCTCCTACAGCCCAAGCGCAATATCAATATCACACCGCTGCGGCGTGCAGCTCGATCCATCATCAGTCCAGAAATGCACATGCAACATTGCAGCGGTGCGCAGCCCGATCCACACTTAGTACAAATATATGCACGTAAGCCACACAGGCACAGTCAAGTTTATCATTTTTAGTTTTAATTATTAGGAATTATAGATTAATTGTTTAAAACTTTAGAAAGTTTCTAATCATTCCGAGACAGTGTTTAACTCGGGACTGATATCATGAAAACATGCTAAGCATCATGGAAACAATGATAATAATCCCTAACGGATCCAAATAATCGGCACGAAATCCAAAACATGGCAATCAGCCCAAATCAAGATAGCATCAAGTAGGTTTCAGTCAATCATGCAGTAAAATCAACAACCGGGACGGACCAAGTCACAATCCCCAACGGTGCTCTACCCCACGCTCATACCTGGCGTGCAAGTCACCACAATAAAGCACTATGATATGCAAATCCGAGGTTTCAAACCCTCAGGATATCATTTAAAAGTACTACTTACCTCGAACCGGTGAAATCTCTAGCTCGCGACGCCTTTGCCCCTCAATTCGGCATCCACGCACGTCGAATCTAACCAAAATCAGAGCGAATGCATTACAATATGCTAAGGAACAATACCCAATCGAAAACAATAGAAAAATATCAAAAATCTCAAAACTAGCAAAACCCGAACCCCGGACCCACTTCTCAAAAAATTACGAAATTTACATTACCGGACTCCTCGACTCGCCACGAGTCTACCATATCAAATTCATCAAAATCGGAGTTCATTTGACCCCTCAAATTCCAAGTTTACACTTTCTTATGTTTCAAGCCCTAACCTCCATTTTTACCCCTTAAATCCTTGGATTCTCAGTGTTCAAATCCTTATTTTTACACCATAACAACATTATTCGAGTCTATAAATTCATTCCTGATGGAATCCCCTTCGAATCCTCTCAAAATCGCCCAAAATCGCCTCTTCCCGAAGTCTCGAATGTTTTCTTAACTTCTGAAATTCGCGAACACTGTTTCATTAAAACCCTTCAGCAAATTTTGCTTATGCGGTCCCGTAACCGCTTATGCGGGATCACTTCTGCGTCCATATGACCGCTTATGCGGTTTTCATTAAATCCTTGGCCTTCCGCTTTTGCGCCCAACCATCCGCTTCTGCTTATCTCGCCATTCCGTTTCTGCGGCCTCATTTTCGCCTATGCGGACCCGCTGTAGCGATACCCCGTCCGCTTTTGCGGAATTACCCCGGTCCCTCATGGACCGCTTATGCGATCTCTTAGCCAAATCTGCAGAACTGCTTCTGTGGCTCCTTTTTCGCAGATGCGGAAGTACCAGAAGCCAGGTGTACTAGACCTACAACAAACATCAAGATTCTCCGTTTAACCACCCGAAATCACTCCGAGGCCCCTGGGACCTCAAACAATAGCACCAACACAACCCATAACATCATTCAAACTTGTTTCAATCATCAAAACACATCAAACAACGCTAAAACCATCAATTCACATCGGATTCAAACCTAAGTTTCTTCAAAACTTCCGAAATGCGCATTCGATAAAAAACCCAATCAAACGATGTCCGAATGACCTGAAAATTTGCACACATATCCAAAATCACCCAACGAAGCTACTGCAACTCTCGGAATTCCATTCCGAC
>MU712580.1:26602-42559 GCA_026770625.1 Nicotiana glauca
CCCAACGGTGCTCTACCCCACGCTCATACCTGGCGTGCAAGTCACCACAATACAGCACTATGATGTGCAAATCCGGGGTTTCAAACCCTCAGGATATCATTTACAAGTATTACTCACCTCGAACCGGTGAAATCTCTAGCTCGCGACGCTTTTGCCCCTCAATTCGACCTCTACTCGTGTCGAATCTAACCAAAATCAGAGCAAATGCATTACAATATGTTAAGGGAACAATATCCAATCGAAAACAATCGAAAAATATCAAAAATCTCGAAACTAGCAAAACCCGACCCCTGGGCCCACTTCTCAAAAAATTACATAATTTACATTACCGGACTCGTCAACTCGCCACGAGTCTACCCATATCAAATTCATCAAAATCGAAGTCCATTTGTCCCCTCAAATTCCAAGTTTACACTTTCTTAGGTTTCAAGCCCTAACCTCCATTTTTACCCCTTAAATCCTTGGATTCTCAGTGTTTAAATCTTTATTTTTACACCATAACAACATTATTCGAGTCTATAAATTCATACCTGATGGAATCCCCTTCGAATCCTCTCCAAATCGCATAAATCGCTTCTGCGGTCCCGTAACCGCTTATGCGAGACCGCTTCTGCATCCATATGATCGCTTATGTGGTTTTCATTAAATCCTTGGGCTTCCGCTTTTGTGCCCAACCATCCGTTTCTGCGGATCTCACCATTCCACTTCTGCAGCCTCATTTTCGCCTATACGGACCCGCTGAAGCGATACCCCGTCCGCTTTTGCGGAATTACCCCGGTCCCTCATGGACCGCTTATGCGATCTCTTAGCCGCATCTGCGGAACTGCTTCTGCGGCTCCTTTTCTGCAGATGCGGAAATACCAGAAGCCATGTGCACCAGACCTGCAACAAACATCAAGATTCTCCGTTTAACCACCCGAAATCACTCCGAGGCCCCCGGGACCTCAACCAATAGAACCAACACAACCCATAACATCATTCAAACTTGTTCCAATCATCAAAACACATCAAACAATGCTAAAACCATCAATTCACATCAGATTCAAGCCTAAGTTTCTTCAAAACTTCCGAAATGCGCATTCGATCAAAAACCCAACCAAACGATGTCCGAATGACCTGAAAATTTGCACACATATCCAAAATCACCCAACGAAGCTACTGCAACTCTCGGAATTCCATTCCAACCCTCGGATCAAATTCTCACCTATCAATCGAAATCTGCCAAAATTCAAACTTCGCCAATTCAAGCCTAATTCTACACCGAGCCACCAAAATCAATTCCGATCGCACTCCTACGCCACAAATCATCCCCCAAAGCTAACCAAATCACCGGAATTCAAATCTGAGCCTTCGAACTATATAGTCAACTTCCGATTGACTTTTCCAAAACAAGCTTTCTTCTAAGAGGCTAAGTGCCTCATTCCCAATTAAAACCAATTCAATTCTATCCGATCAACTCAAATACTGACATTGAAACATAGAGCAACATAATATGGGGAAAACGGGGCGGGTCGTCACACATATGAACATATCCCACCTTATTACGCCGCATGTGCAATATATCAATAGCAACAGTAGCACAGCAAAGACCTCGTGCAACCCCTCAACAACAATCGCACAGCAAAAACCTTGTGCATCACAATATCAATAACCGCATGGCAGAAACCTCGTGCCTCAACAATATTAATAACTGCACGGCAGAAACCTCGTGCCTCAACAATATCAATACAACACAATAAATGACAATATATACATGAACAAAGCAAGGGAATCAACTTAGGTATTTCCGTTTACCAAACGACGGTACAACTAGCTCACAGGGAATAACCATAACAGATAAATACTAAGCACAATAAGAACAACTCGACAAGGGAGAAATAATACGAAACAACGATTCTATAATACTTAGTTCAACAACAAGGAAGTTAACATGACTCAAATAATTACAATTAAGGAAATATCAACTAAACATGGGATATCTAACTCAACCCACTAGGTATGCCAACTAACAGAAAATACCTACTAACTGAGATTATAAGAGGATAGAAAATACATAACTAAATATTTAAATTTTCCAAGACCAGGTAGTACGAATCATAAGCTTCTAAGATTTGGAACTTCAAAACTGATACAAATAAATACACGTTCTGTTTGAAGATTACATAAACAGATTGGCAATAACCTAAACTACCAAGAACAAGTGGCAGCTATATCCAACCGCACGAACATCTACTGAATCAGCATCCAACGTCACCAGCAACTCCGCTCCAAAATCTGCACGGAATATGTAGAAGTGCAGTATCAATACAATCGACCTCATGTACTGGTAAATATTTTTCCTAACCTCGCCGAAGTAGTGACGAGGCTTTTAGTTAAAAAGATACTTATTTAAATAACATGTACATTAGATTAATAGTAAAGTAGTTTGAAGTTTGACGGATAAAAGTATCAAGTACAAACCGGAGAGTCAGACAATGAATACTGTAAAGAACCACAATAGAATATTTATGATCTTTCCTGGTATGAGATATATGTCAAAAATATCAAAATGTCAAACCACATGGCACAGTAACACCCTTCGTGCTTTTATCTCATCCTCAATGTGTATAAATGAAATTATGTAATAATTCAATTAGCACGACAACACCGTTCGTATGTTAAACTCATCATTCCCAAGTGATTGTATAACAGAAACAATCATATCACAAGAACACAATAATAGAAACTTCTAAGTAGGAAATATGAAAATATCAACCGTGGACAATAATACACAAGTGGGTCACAGTAAAGGACTACTCGAAAAGTACGTGAGTAACAATAACAATTGAAAAACAGAAAATATCAACTTCAATTAACTAGCATGTTGGAGGCCTAAGTACAAATATAACAATTAAGATGAAAAACGCATGTTCTTTATAAATTAACAAGTAAGGGCATGAATGGCTAGCATAGTGGAAGGCTTATACTGAAGTACAACAGAATAGATACAACATATAATATAAAAGCTGAAATAAACATGGTATTTGTAAGTTAATCAAGTAAAAGACATGGACAGTGCAACAACATTCAAGATAAAGGTTAACTACAGGACAATAACAACAAGTCACACAAAATATGTAGATACAACAATAAAAACTCAGGGTAAGGGCACGAACATATACACGGGAAATAGATATCACATCATAATGCATGTCCCTCGTCCTCACCTGCATGGAAACACCCTTTGTACAATGACCTCACAATAACATACAAGCATAACAATATAAGTGAAATGGCATGGGATCACCCTTCGTGTTTTTACTCTGAAATGATATGACACGACATCACCCTATGTGCTATTACTCTCAATAGTGTGGCACAACATCACTTTTCGTATTTTAACTCTCAATAATGTGTCACGGCGTCTCCCTTCGTGCTTTTACTCTCAATAATGTGGTACGACATCACCCTTTGTGCTTTTACTCTCAATAATATGGCACGGAATCACCCTTCGTGCTTTACACTCTACCTCACATGATAATGTATAAACAATGGAACGGCATCACCCTTCGTACTTTACACTCTTTCTTTCCAAGCATATGAGTATCAATGAAAAATAAGGCAGGAACCACAAATAACACCAAGAAGAGTGCTTAAACGGATATTCCAAACACATTCCAAATAACAACTTTTCCAAGTCAATAATGGTTCAACAACCATCAAGAAACGTATTATTCAAATACTTCCACGAATCCAATAAATGATCCACAACACAAGTACAGAGCCTAGCATCTCAAGAAATTCGGTTGTAGTAATGTAGTAATGATTTCGCATAGAGATGACCGAATTAGACACATCAATGTATTGTTATAATTTTTATCAAGTTATAACAAACTAAGTCTTGATATATATTACTATTTAATATTATGTCCTTAGTATCTAAGAGTCAAACAAGGCATTAAGAAGAATGCCGAATTGAATACACCACACAATGCTGGAGAAAATAATTTCAATTAATAAAGCTATAATTTTTATTCAATTTTTAAAAAAGTCAACAAAAGTCAAACCCCGGGCCCGCCCAATCGAAACATGGGCCCAAAGGTACGTCTTGACTACCCATAGCCTCACGAGTCCAAATATGTATTTTTTTTTTCAAATCCGAGTCTTATTCGATTCTCAAATCCCAAATTTTCATTTTTCAAAATTTTGACAAAATTCCCAAAATTTTCCATAGTTTTCCCATGAATTTGATGTTAAACCTTGTATAAAATCATGAAATATAGCTAGAAATTGATTAAAGATACTTACCCAATATTTTGGTATGAAAATCCACTCTCAAAATCGCCTCACCTCAAAGCTAGGGTTCAAAAATATGAACAATAAAGCAAAAACTCGAAATTCTCAACACTTAACAGGCTGTAGATGTCGCATTTGCGAACAAAACTTCGCATTTCGTAATGAACAGTATTTTTGCAATTACCATAAATGGTTGGTAATTGCGGATGAACAGTATTTTCGTAGTTGCCATAAAAGGTTCGCAATTGCGAATGAATAGTGTCGCACCAGAAACCAGCAAAACCCAAACTTCTCTGAAATGATCCGAAACCACCTCGAAACTTATCCGGAACCTCCCAGACACAAACCATATATGAATTTCAATCATAAAATATGCTACGGACCTGCTCGTGCACTCGAAATACTGAAAAGAGGCCGTCTTAACCCGATATTATCACGACCCAATTTCACTTCAGGTCGTGATGGCGCCCAACACCGTTGTCAGGCAAGCCAACGCGAAAAAAATTACTATGTTCTAGTTTTAGTTCTTCCAAAACAGTTACCACAATCTCTAAGTTTGAATTTAAAACAAGCGATAATTAACATCATATCATAATAGTTATACAATCTCAACAACAACAAAAATAGTCTACTAACGTATGTGCCAAGATCTGGTGTCACAAGTGTGTGTGTATCTAGTAGAATATACAAAACAAAACTCTATCCTAATGTCTGAAATAGAATAGACAGCCAAAAATGAAGAAAGACTCCATCGGGCTGCTGAACGGCATAGGAAGGGAGCAGCTCACCGTGGAATCTCGGGGCAGATCAAGAGTATGCACCAACCTTGTAACCAGATGTACCTGCCTCAAATCATGTACAATTAAGTACAGAAGTATAGTATGAGTACATAAACAATATATACCGAGTAAGTATCATGTCTAATCTCAAAAAAGTAGAGATGAGAGGTCGACTTGACACTTACTAGGGTCAAATAATATGAGAAAATGTTATACTAAGCATGGATAGCACAAATGAATAACAATTTATAGCAAGAAGTAACAGGTCCCTTCCTAGATGATATCACAGTTAACTGTTTATATTTCAGGGCATACAACAAAGTTCAGTCCATAACAATATACCAAGCAAGAAGCATACGCAAGTAGTGCCGAGGTCATACAGTCCGATCCAACATAAAAATAAAATGTGCAGTGCCGGAGGGTCCAACGACGAGAACCATAGATGCATTTATTATCCCGCTCGCGAATCATACGTGTGACACGGTCAAATGTAATTAAGCACAACAAACAGGCAGACAAGAATATATCAGGGGAGAAATTACTCACAGAAATGTCAACTTCTCTTTAAAAGATCAAGAAAGTGATGTTTCTCGTATTAATTTCATTTACCACATTCAACATAGTTTAAGAAATCCAAATTAACCATAAAGTCACAAGAATATCACATAAAGCATGCTCTTGGTTCCTAGACTACCCGGACTTAAGCATAATAGTGGCTATGCACGAACTCTCGTCACCTAATATGTACGTAGCCCCAGCATTTAGTGGTAAACTATTCAGTTATTACACCTATGGGGACAATTTCCTCTTACAAGGCAAGATAGGAGACTCACCTCGCTCCAAAGCATACTTCCAATACCAAGAACGTGCTCAAACTCTTAAATTTGGAGCCGAACGATCCAAAACTAATTCAACGAGGTAGGAACTAGTTAATACAAGCTCACAAGATCACATTCTAACTATTAAAGTTATTTCCCAACCCAAATCACATGTTTCGTAAATAATATTGTTCGAAGAATGTTGTTCTTTATAACCTAAGGATCAATAATATTTGATTTATACTTCATTTCATAACAAATTTCGTGGTTAAATCTAAGTTTTATCAAAATTGCCCAAGTGTAGAAGTGAAATGAAATAAATAGCCTAAGTCCCATTTTTAAAAGATGTACTCAGGTCTCTGATGTCGCATTTCCGTCGCCAGGTTCGCAAATGCGAAGCCTGGGCTATGCGGCAGTGGTCGCAAATGCGACCCATGAGTCTCAATTGTGACTTCTGATGGGATTGCAAATTTGGTAGAGTTATCGCAAATGCAAACTCTTCCTGGATCGGGCTCCTTCGCAATTGCGAAGCTCCCCTCGCAAATGCGATGTTCGCAATTGCGAACAATATCTTGCAAGTGCAAGATCTGCTCGAGCAACCAAAAAGACCAGAAATTTGGTGTGTTTTTCTACTCCCAACCTATGCCCGATACTCACCCGAGCCATCGAGGCTCCACTCCAAACACTCATACAAGTCAAACAACATCGTACAAACTTGTTTGAGCGATAAAATCGCCGAAATAACATCTAAAACTACATATTCAACACCAAAACGTATGAAATCCTTAAGAACATTCAAATTTCTATTTTTACAACCGGACATCCGAATCACTTCAAATTAGTCCCGTTTCTCACCAAATTTCACAAACAAGGCTTAAATGTTATATTGGACCTGTACCACGCTCCGGAACTAACATACGGGCCCGATACCAATATGATCAAGTATTATTTAATTTCATTAAATCCTTACAATTTTAGTTTAATAATTTCTAACAAAAATTCATTACTCGGGCTACGGACCTCGAAATTCGATTAATCGATTTCGGGTATACGCCCCAGTCCCATATTTTCCTACAGACCGTTCGGGACCGTCAAAATACAATTCCGTATCTGTTTGCTAAAAATATTGACCAAAGTCAAACTTAGCCCTTTTAAGAAATCTTAGGGAATCAAGCGTGCCTATTACAA
Source organism: Nicotiana glauca (assembly GCA_026770625.1). NCBI lineage: Eukaryota > Viridiplantae > Streptophyta > Magnoliopsida > Solanales > Solanaceae > Nicotiana > Nicotiana glauca. The sequence goes on from MU712580.1 coordinate 33,663, forward strand.
CTAAAACTCTTCCACATCCCGAATCAACCATCCCCGTATGTTGCAAATTAGTTAAAGCAAGCATGAGAAGTTTTATTTAGGGGCGAGATTCTAAAGAGCAAAACGACCAGTCGGGTCGCTACAGATATTGACCATGGTCAAACTCCCAAGTTTCTTAACTTTACTAGTCTCTCAACCAATGATCCAAAAATACACTCAAGCCCCTCGGCACTCCAAACAAAAGGTTCTCACCATTCTAAAAACACAACACGAACTCTCTTGCGTGCTTAAATCATCAAAATAACTTCTAAAACCACGAATCAGACACCAAAACGCATGAAAATCAAATTAAACTTCAAAAACTTCTAGAATCACAACCGAGCATCTAACCCTATCAAATCAACTACAAATGGTGCCAAAATTTGCAGACAAGTTCCATATGACAAGACGAACCTACTCGAAGCTTCAAATCACACATGACAACCTCAAAAAGATGAATCACACCTCAAGACAAAATCAATGAACTTTGAAACTTCAACTTCCACAACCGATGCCGCAACATATCAAACACCTCCGATTGAACTCAAAATTCGCACACAAGTCACATTTGACATTACGGATCTATTTCAACTTACAGAATCGGTATTCAATCCCGATATCAAAAAGTCCACTCCTAGTCAAACTTCCCAAAAATCCAACTTTCGCCAATTCAAGACTAATTGCACTACGGACCTCCAAATTACAATCTGAACACTCTCTTAAGCCTGAAATCATCCAAAGAAGCTAACAGAACTGATGAAACTCCATTCCAAGGTTAATTTCCAAAAAGTCAAATTTGGTCAAATCTTCCAACTTAAAATGTAAATCTTGAAGTTCATTCCCCCAATTGATTCCGAATAACTTGAAAATCAATAATAACGATTTACACAAATCATAACACATCATGCGGAGCTACTTGAACACTCAAAACACTGAGCGAAGTGCAAATACCCAAAACGACTAGTTGGTGTTACATCCTCTACCACTTTAATTCATATTTGTCCTCGAACGTGCTAGGAGCCGTTCCAAAGCTATCAAATCACAGTGTAACCTTACTAAACATAAACCCGAGGGCGATCCCACATTACCCCGATCCATATAAGCCCGCCAACACACATAATTAGAGGTCCTCATTTCAACATTGGTCTTTAAACCTTAGAACTCCATTTCTATCATCCAGAATTCATTACAAGATCCGAATCCCACAACTACGCACTGTATAATTCTGAGCAAGCTGTATCAAGTCACAACCATAACACAAAATATAATCACATGACGTACTACATCACTTCGACACTCCTAGTAGAAACTGTTGACCATCATTACTACCTAAACCAAACCCAAAACAAATCTAATGCTGGTAGCAAATCCTACACTGATTATGACCTTGTTCAAAACCTTCATACCATACCGATGATGAAAGAATACGCATAACCGCTTAACCACTCATTTGATCTATAAGCCAAGAAACTCACTTGCACGGCCAGGACCATTGCCCACATACTCAACAAATGTAGTGTTATTCCTCTAAACCTTTCTCATCCCAATACAATAGCACAAATCTCAGGTCTAGAAACCTCATCTTAGCCAATACAAAAAACCACACCAACAAGTATGAACAATAAACATATAGAGCCACACACAACCTAGTTCCGAACACTAACAAGTAACAGTTCAGATATGAAAGATAACAGTAAGAAAACTAAACAAGAAAACTACTAAGCAAGTTAAATAGGCAGGGAAAATTTTAGCATTTTACTGTGAACTATCCTCAACAAGGTGAAAGAAAAATACACGGAATAGAAATAAGGAGAAACTTTTCATCACTGTACCATTGATGCGTGCAACCCGATCCCATCATATCAATCAATATGGGGTACCCTTTGAGCCATAATGCTCGGGCTCACTGATCACATGTGCATCAATATCAAGCACAACTGAGTGCACAAAAATATAACTGTGGGAAAAATTATTAAAAACAAACAATACTGAGAAAGACAAGCACAACTATGGTGCAATAAGTAAATCCACATCACAAAGGCTACCTCGCCCATAATGCGATGAGGCTTAATTGAATCACAATATGCGTACGAAGAATCATGTAACCCGCCATAGTATAAGGGAGAAATATATAGGATAAACCAAGGCAACATCTATGCAAAACAAATAGTTCTGATCCGATAAAGAAAACACCTTCTCATTGAGCTCAAAATAATTCCTAAACCAATTTCCAATCTTCCTCAAACATGTAATAATCCTACTAAAGTCCATAGCAACTTTCCCATAACACCCACCGTCAATCATCCAATACCCTACATTTCTTCTCAACTTGTAATCCAGGAATAGTCTGTCAACAAAAATATTCAATCGCTGAGCCTCATGAATATAAGAATTTTCATACCCAATCTCAACACCACTACTCAATGGCTGACACGTATCTCATACTCCGTCGTCTTAGGGAAAAACATCCATAAATCAAAACACATGGTACCTGTCAACAGGAGAACCCTACTCCGATAGGAACACATAGTGCCAGCAAAACCTTTGTCGACGCCCCCTTTTTCTAAAGCGAAATCGGGTTTACGACATTTGGAAAGACATCTCTATTCCTGTTTGGGAATTGGGTTCTTGGGATTGAAGAGTAGCCACCTAATGATTAAGTGCATTAGGACACTAATATTTTTGAATTTGAAAACCAGAGTTCGGGTAAGGGCTAGAAATTATCTCGAGGGGAAGGTGTTAGGCACCCCTCGAGATCCACTAGTGTGGTTCCCGGCCATGCTATGTTGTGACTTTAAATGCAAACAACAAGTAGACAAGCAAGAGTTACAAATACGAAGAGGGTTTTCCACATAATGGTTGCAAGGGATTAAAGAAGTTAAAGAAACTGAATTTTGATAGAGGAAGCAGTTTTAAAAATCTTGAATAAAAGAGTAAAAAGAGAAAATGTACACATATTTGTTGCAAGTTAAAAGCAGTTTAAAAGCTGAAGTTTGGCAGAAAAAGTAGTTGAAATTCTGAAAATAAAGTGGACAAATCCTTTCACTCCGCACAACACCCAGTAACTGTTTATACACGTGGTGTTATCGCGTGGTCATCATATCCATATCTACCCTTTCCCACCCCGTTAAGGTATTAAACGCGGAATGGTCTCGTTTTAATTATTGTATACTGTTACCCGCCCCATCCTACCAGTCCCGGAGGCACTTAGGACTACTAATCCTAAAGGTTAGGATATTAGGCTGATTGGTTTCAAAGGATAACCATCTAGGGCGACATACAAAAACACATACTGCATGTTGGGGGGAAGCATGTAAACATACAAAGGCTCATGTATACCTCCTCAAAAACACATAAATAGCATCACTTAAACACAATTAAGGTCTTAAAAGAACATGAGTTTAAAGATCAGCTTTAGCAGAAGGTTTAATCATAACTGAGTGATCTGAAGAGCGTTTGACATGCATAAATACAACTAAGAAAACAGTTGGTTAAGTAAAAGTAAGGGAGCTGTTAAAACATCATTTGGAAAAAAGGTAAAGATTTGAAAATACAGTAGTTTAAATCAAAGCAGCATAATTCTAGGCAGAAAGGGTAGCCTAGTAGTTTGAAAACTTAATAGGGCAAGAATCAGAAAATCAGTAAGAATAGATACGTGATTTCAAAAAAAAAGACTCGTTTCCAAATAGAGATGGATTTTTAGTAAAAAGAGTGACATCCAGAGAGTCACAACAGGAATGAGAGTGCCAGAATTTAAATAAAAGTTGATTAGTCTTAAACTGATAAGAACATGGTCAATTGGTTCTTATTAGGGCCTAAAGCTTGCCTAGGCGACGTATAAGTTGCCTAATTACCCTAAAGGGGTGAGCATGCATATTAATCCCAGTTTTAAAGGACACGGTTAATCAAACTTGCATTATTAGCTTAAACATACTGGTGAGGCGTTTAGCAAATTTCCACTTACACAAAAATATAAATCCTAACATGGTATCTAATGCACGTAAAAGTCCTAAAATATGGTATCTAAATGCCAATGAAAATGCAACAGTAGTTTGAACAGTTATTTGTGGGTCATTAGCTAGTTGTGAATATGAAATGAGTATGACAACAAACTGAAATTAAAGTGTCTAAAACAGGATTACTACTACATGAGATGCATGTCCTATACATGGTGTCTATTGCACAAATAGGTAAGTAAAGCCCTATGAGCATGTTTTCTACCCATAACCTTAAACTAAGCATGCATGACCCCAACCCAATTTCACTATAGCCCCCAATCATTCGTTTATAAATTATTACAAACCATGATAGCTGAATTACATAATAAAAAATAAAACAAGAAGGTACTCTATAGGGAGCCTTCAACCAGGCCCAATTCCTCACTTCTTTCGAGTTTCACAACCCTTTGCCATGGTTTGGGTGCGACAAAGCTCCCTAAGGGCCGATTGGGGTCCTTCGCCAATACCAGCACCCAAACACTATCAAAAATTGAACAAGTGTAGTGGGGAACTCCCAGCCTTGTGCATCAAAGTTCAGTGGGTATTCAAAGATACCCAAAGCAATGCTTACACGAAAGGGGGCAGAACCTACTTTCTAAGAATTGTGAGGGTGTGATAGAGTTTAAAAGAGTTGGGTTTGAAATACCAGTTTTTACAGAAAATAGTTCCAGAGAACAACTAGGAGTTTGTTTTATCGAAACAAGTTTTGAAAAAGAAAGGAAAGAAACAGGACAATCACAACTCAGAAGATATGCAGAGTTCAGGAAGAAAACACAAGTAGGGATCGGGATTGGCGACATATAAATTACATGGCAGAACTAAACTTATACACAATTAGCCCTTAGACTAGAGTTACAACATAGTTATCACATAGTGTTCATGCCAAAGTCCAACAGCATTAAGTGCCAGACAGAGTCACACATTAGATCATATAACACTTAGGTGGAGGGGTACAAGTTTGTAGGGATAGATGTTAGGCAGAGGATGAAAACATATAAGAAAACATTGGTCATGCTGGGATAAGAGGAAAGATAAGCACATAGACAAAACAAGCATGCTAGCTTCATAGGAATCAAACAAAGTCATAGTGGATCACACAAGGGAAAGCCAGAGACATATTAGACTAAAGGGAAAGGAAAATCACAGAGACATGCTAGTTACAACAAGAACAACAGAACCATAAGTAAAAGCATATAAGAAAAAGAATAAAGTGCAGTATGTATAAAAACATGTTGTTTCGAGACCTTAAATCAAATAGAGGGCATACCAGTCGAGGATGAGACAATATAGAGCAGTAGTGAGCAGTAGTATGCAGAGAATGTGAGCAACAGTATGTAGGCTAAAGCATGTAGCAATGTAAAGAACAGTAGAATAGAAAAGCAGCCTAAATCACTCAGTCTTGGCTTTCAGCCGACTGAGTAATCAATAGGCAACAAAGAAAGTGAGAGAGGTTGTGTAGAAAACAAAAGAGAACATTGAGTATGTTTTGTGTGTAAGAGAGACTTCAGAAAAATGAATTTTGTTAGTGTTTGTCATATGTAATGTATCAGTATGTAATGCAAAAGAGAATGGGGTGCTTATAGCTCTCAAATTAAGTGGAAAAAAAGGTAATACATACAGACTGATTATAGTTATTGAAATAATACCAATTAGAATCAATTAAAGACTCAAACTTCCTTCAATTAAGGAGTCCTAGTTCAAACGTGTACAAATTGTGTCAAATAAGGAAAGTTATTGTTTGCCAGACTGATATTTCCACAATAGGAGTAGTAAAAAGTATACAGAATATTTCAAGTAAGGAAAATATAATGACAGCATATTGTACACACAAAATTAATTCAAGGAATCACGGATGAAATTGAAAAATCACAGGGAATCAGTACTAAGTAAGGAGAGCATTTCACAAATAAGGAAGAGATTCAAAAATCAGTGTAAAATTTCTAAGGAATACGTATACAAATTCAGGGATTCGAAGAGATGCACAAAATCAATAGAATATTTGATAAACTAAGAACAATTAGACCTATAAAACATAATAGGCATGAAAATTAGAGAACCCTAAGCAAGAAATCACAGAATCAATAGAAGGCTGGAACCCCAATAGTAAAATTAAAGCATGGAACTTGGAGAGTAACAGGCACATATGTGATGACCTGACCCGTCGTCTCATGAGTTACCGCTCTGATTTCCCCATTTTTAGCTTCTTTATGCTTCATTTTCCATATATTGTGTAATCGAGTTGATTTGAAATGGTTTTAATAAGAAATGAGATACTTAGTCTCTTTTAAGAAGCCTTAAGTTGGAAAAGTCAATTAGACATTGACTTATGAGTTAGAGGGTTCGGATGTAAATTTTGATGATTCGGTTAGCTTTGGGGGATGATTTTTGACTCAGGAGTGTGACCGAAAGTGATTTTTGAGGTCCGGTGTAGAATTAGGCTTGAATTGGCGAAGTTAGTATTTTGGCGATTTCCGGTTGATAGGTGAGATTTTGATCCGAGGGTCTAAATGGAATTCTGATAGTTTCTGTAGCTTCTTTAGGTGATTTGGGATGTGTGTGTGTAAAATTTCAGGTTATTCGGACGTGGTCTGGTTGGGTTTTTGATTCAATGCGCGTTTTGGAAGTTTTGAAAGAACTTAGGCTTGAATTCGATGTAATTTGACGATTTTGGTGTTAGTTGAGGTGTTTTGATGATTGGGGAAAGTTTGGATGATGTTTTAAGATATGTTGGTGTTTTTGGTTGAGGTTCCGGGGGCCTCGGGGTGATTTCGGATGGTTAACAGGAAGTTTGGAGTTGTAAAATACAGCAGAAAAATTGTAGAGTATTTTGTTCTATCTGATCGCACATGGTGTCATGCGATCGCATAGAAGGATTTCGAGGGGTTGTTTGGTTGTTCAATGCGATCGCATAGGGAGTCATGCGATCGTACAGTGTAAAGTTGATCCGGGATTTTTAGTAGAAATTGTTCAATGCGGTCGCAAGAGTTGGTGTGCGATCGCATAGGTTAAGGACCTTGTGCATTGCGATCGCATGGGCATATCCACGATCGCATAGGGTTAAATTTGGAGTCGAAAATTTTGTGCTATGCGATCTCAGAGGTCAATATGTGATCGCATAGGGTTAGCTACAGTGTTCCGGGTAGAATGTTAAAAACATTTCATTCGTGAACCCAAACCCATTTTCCACTATTTTTGGGCATTGTGGAGAGATTTTGGACGTGGATTGAAAAGGGTTTCGACTGAGATTGATTGGAGGTAAGTTTTATGAGTTAAAAACGTGATTACATTGTGAAATTATCCTTGAAATTCTTGATAATTTAGCTAAATGGGAAGAAACTAGGCTTGGGATTTTATGATTTTAAAAATTGGAATTTGAGGGGCCATTTGTGGTCCGAATTGAGAGTTTTTGGTATGTATAGACTCGTGGCGAGATGAGGAATCCGATGATTTCAATTTTCTAATTTTTCGAGAAGAGATCCCGGGGCTCGGGTTTTGCAAATTTAGAGATTTTTGCTATTTTTCGATTGTTTTCGATTGGGTATTGTCCCATTGTCATATTGTGATGTATTCGCTCTGATTTTGGATAGATTTGACGGGCGTGGAGGCCGGTTTGAGGGGCAGAGGCATCGCGAGCTAGAGAATTCGCCGGTTCGAGGTGAGTAATGATGCTAAATGATGTCCTGAGGGTTTGAAACCCCAGATTGCACATCATAGTGATATATTGAGGTGACTTGCACGACGGATAGCGAGCGTGGGGTAGAGCACCATTGGGGATTGTGACTTGGTCCGTCCCAATTGATGATTTTACTGCATATTTGACTGAGATTGATTTTTTATCATCATGATTTGAGCTAATTGCCATATTTGGGCTTCGGCCCAATTATTTGAACCCTTCGGGGATTTTTATCACTATTTCCTCACTGTTTTGACTTATATTTAAACTCAGTCCTGTTGATAATTATTTTTTTTTACAGACTCAGCCGCTTTTATATAGATTTGAAACTTAAATGATATTCTAAATGATATTTTGGGCGGAGAACTACTGTTTTACAACTGACCGGGGGGAGGGGGGGCTTATGATGATTTTTGGACTGAGTAAGGCCGAGGACCATATGTGAGGATATGTTGAGTGATGCGAGGAGGTTTTTAGGCCTTATGAGTGATATGAGAAGGCTTTCAGGCCTTGTGTTATTCTGTGAGAAGGCTTTCAGGCCTTATGTTATTATTGCGCTTGGGCTGTAGGAGTCCCTCCGGAGTCTGCACACCCACAGTGAGCGCATTCGATTACTATTATTATGGATCGAGCTGCACGCCGTAGCGATTATGGATCGGTCTGCACGCCACAGCGAGATATATATATATATATATATATATATATATATATATATATATATATATTGGATCGGGTTGCACGCCGCAGCGATATATGGATCAAGCTGCACGCCGCAACGGTTATTATATGATATTGTTCTGAGAGAGAGCCCGAGGGGCTGATACTGTTCTGAGTTATTGATACTGAGCCCAAGGGGTAGATTTCTACTTGTTATTTTGATACTGAGCCCGAGGGGCAGATTTCTACTTGTCATTTTGATATTGAGCCCGAGGGGCAGATTTTTACTTATTATTCTGATATTGAACCCGAGGGGTAGATTTCTAGTTGTCAGTTACTGCCAAATTACCTGTTTTACTGGTTTAAAAGGAGATTTCATCTGATATTTCATTGATTTGCCATTTAAGTGGTTTTACTACTTCTGTATAGAATGCTTTGTGCCTTTACGTATTTTCTTGCTTTCAGCCATTATTTATATTTATTACTCACTGGGTCGGAGTACTCACATTACTCCCTGCACCGTATGTGCAGATTCAGGCATAGCAGATTCC